>BGPT01002012.1:92319-104940 GCA_003297045.1 Symbiodinium sp. clade C Y103 | reverse complement strand
GAAATCCCATAAGAAATCCCATAAGAAATCCCATAAGAAATCCCATAAGAAATCCCATAAGAAATCCCATAAGAAATCCCATAAGAAATCCCATAGAAATCCCATAGAAATCCCATAAGAAATCTCAGAGAAATCCCATAGAAATCCCATAGAAATCCCATAGAAATCCCATAAGAAATCTCAGAGAAATCTCATAAGAAATCCCATAGAAATCCCATAGAAATCCCATAAGAAATCCCATAGAAATCTCATAGAAATCCCATAGAAATCCATAGAAATCCCATAGAAATCCCATAAGAAATCCCATAAGAAATCCCATAAGAAATTCCATAAGAAATCCCATAAGAAATCCCATAAGAAATCCCATAAGAACTCCCATAACTTTAGGGTATTCTTTAGGGTATTCTTTAGGGTATTCTTTAGGGTTAAGAAATCCCATAAGAAATCCCATAAGAAATCCCATAAGAAATCCCATAAGAACTCCCATAAGAAATCCGTATTCTTTAGGGTATTCTTTAGGGTATTCTTTAGGGTTAAGAACTCCCATAAGAAATCCCATAAGAAATCCCATAAGAAATCCCATAAGAAATCTCAGAGAAATCTCATAAGAAATCCCATAGAAATCCCATAGAAATCCCATAAGAAATCTCAGAGAAATCTCATAGAAATCCCATAAGAAATCCCATAAGATTCACCACTTATAGAGGCTCCACATCCACCATCCCTGGCAGGTTCTCAAGGAGGCCTTCGGCGCTTCGGCCAGTGCCAAGCACTTGGAGCTGTCCCTGGCGAACGGTGCCGCACCGGGTGAAGCATTCAAACTTCACACGTGGTGAATTCGCGGATATGAAATATGTAATTAATGATAGTTATTGTCAATATCTATATATATATATGATACTTGTATTTCTATTTCTATATATAAATATAGATAGATATAAACCCTAGGCGTCAACTGCTAAGTTTAACTTAGCATTTATAAATGCTAAGTTTTACTAGGTAAAACTTAGTATTTATTAACATGATGATTCATGATGATCCTGGGGTCTACATATGTCCTCCTTCGATCCCATGCCAACCTTGGCTCAAAGATGATCCCATGAAGAGGGCCCTTCGAAGAAGTCAGAAACTTAGATTGAAGGGGAGGCCCCAATATAGACACCACCTGCTTTTTCCCTCAGCTCAGGGCTCCGCAAACGGGGCGATGTCTCTGGAGACGAGCGAGGTGGTGCACCCAACCGCTGTGCATCAGGGATATTCAATAGCAGCATATCTCATAAACATATCTCCCAACTATCATGGTAAGACCCAAGTTTAAGATCTTCACTGGTCCTCTCTCGATTGTGAGATATGCTGTTGCTGTTAACCAATTGCTACTGCAAGGAGTTCCTGGTCACTCATTGCCTGCCCCCTCTTTGTCAAGTGGCTCACTTCAACAGCTGTTGAAAAAATGGTGGATAGTCAGCTTAGGACAACTTCACAGTTCACAACAGTCAACAGTTCAACTTTTTTCCTGTGGGCCAGCATTTTGAGTCGCCATGCCAGCAAGCAAACCTGACCGGGCTCGCATGAGTCTTCTGAAGGCGTTTGCATGAATGTTTTCACAGCTCGCAAACATGTGTGCCAAAATGTGCAGGTGATTCCCAGTGTTTCCCACTACTACTGGTCCCTGTCAGGCATTCTATGAAGAACAGCTTGAAGATGACTTTCGCCAAACACGGTTTTTGGAGCTAGCCAAAAAGGAGGGCATAGCGACAGCAAAAGTGAAAAAAAATCTAGATGATGGAAAGGTGCACACAGTTGATGTGGTTTCACTTTCTTTTGGTTGACATAGTTTTAGGCAATCAACCATTCGGCAGTCGATTCATTTTTTTTCTTTTTGGAGGTGCCACCCAGTGTGGAGTTCACATTCATCGACATTGGGAAGAAAGGGCTGACCGAAGATTCCGTTTCACTGGCCTGTTTGTCTTCTGTCAGTTTCGAATTGGTTTTCTTTGCTCAGTGCACTCCAGGTTCAAACTCCCCGAAACACCTCTTTTGCCCTTGGCTGGCTGCCAAGCTTTGCTTTGGACCCACCAACAGAAAAAGAATGCAAGGACTGAGTGTGATGTTGAATAGTGAGTACCTCCGAGCCCCTTACTTCCACCAATTTGGTCAAACAATATGTGCAAGGATGCGCTTATGGATGTGGGACATCGCTACAAACTTGCAGAGCCAAATGGCATAGAGGTGGGGCCAAATTGCCAAAAGGGTGCCCATTTGTTTTCTCGTGTTTATTTATTTGTCAGCATAGATGTCTTCATGCAGGACTGGGCTTTGGAAGAAGGCAACCTACACCGGGCGTTGGCTAGTAAAATCCTAGCAGCTTACTCACGCACACCATTAGCCAGGCCGATGATTTCTGATCATGGCATCTTCCTGTAGATTCCAATTGGACAAATAAACTTATTGGACAATACCTGTCAGGAGAAAGGACAGCAACATGTCAAAACTCAAGACCATGTGTGCTATGATCTTCCAGGACACTGTATCATATGCTGACAGCTTAGTTTGTCTCTATTTCAAATTGGCCTTTTCACGCAGGACGCAGGGATAAAGAAGAAGTCGAGATCTATCAGGAATCCTGAAAAAGCGGATTCAAAGAACACTGAGGTCCAGTGTCAATACAAAGCTCTTTTCAGGAAGTTGTAGGATTTGTCAGGTGAATCTGTGAGCCCAAGTTTTTTCCTTATCTCTCCGTCTCTCTCTCTCTCTCTATCTCTCTGTCACTGCCTTCAGGCCAAAGAGAAGACAAAAGAAGGAAGTCAGGACGCCAAGACTGCAGAAGCTGACAAAAGTAAAAGCATGGAAGTGGAGGAAGATGAGGAAGTGGAGGAATGGATTGAAGAGGAGGAGGAAGAAGAGTCCTTCTCAAGTGATGAAATTGTAGAACTCCCAGGTCTACCTGACAACCTGAAGGCTGATAGAAAGGATGAGAACAAACAAGACAAGAAGGAAGATGCAGAGAAGGTTGAAGCTTCGAGGACTGACGACAAGGAGAAAATGACGCAGGAAGGGGCAAACAAAAGAGATGCTTCGAGGATTGCAGAGAGGGCTGAAGAGGAAAGGCAAGAGACAGAGAAACAAGAAGCTTTGAGGATGGCAACCAAGGTTGCAGAGGAAAGGCAAGAGGCAGAGAGAAGAGAAGCTTTGAGGATCGCAGAGAAGGCTGAACAGGAAAAGCAGGAGGCACAGAAACGAGAAACTGAGAGGATAGCGCAGGAGAAGGCTGAAGCGGACAGGAAGAAGGCACAGGAGAGAGAAGCTTTGAGGATCGCAGAGGAGAAGAAGGCTGAAGAGGCAAAGGAGAGAGAAGAAGCTTTGAGGATCGCAGAGGAGAAGAAGGCTGAAGCAGAGGAGAAGAAGGCTGAAGAGGCAAAGGAGAGAGAAGAAGCTTTGAGGATCGTACAAGAAGGAGAGAAGGCCAAAGCTTTGACGATGGAAGACGAAAAGAAGAAGGACAAGACAAAGAATGCTGAAGAGTCCCTGCTTGAAAAAGGAAAGAAAGACAAGGATAAAGATGCGATCGGAGAGGACATGATGCTGGCAACGACTTTGACCTTTCAACTTGAGGAGGCTTTGTCAAGGATGCCAAACACAGAGGAAAACAAGAAATTCAAGGCTGAGGTTGGCAAGTTTTTGACCGACAAAATTGCCACTGCAACTTCTGAAGAAGTTCCAAAAGTGGACAAACCTGGAGCGGTAGAGGAGTTTGAAGCTCTTTCCAGTGAGGAGGAAGGTCAACGCACTACGATAAAGGGTACTTTCAAGGACAGTCTCCTTCCTGCATCTACCTTGCCATGTTATCACCTTTCTTTTTCTACTCCTGTCAGGACACGAAGCCGCTGATACCGACTCTTCCTGATCTTCGCCATCCAGAAACAACAGTTGACCAAGATCGCTTGGACAAGCTCTTGAAGGTGTGTGGGGGTGTGAGGTTTTGATGATTTCTTTTGGTGAACTGGGTTCCATCATAGTCAGGTATCAGTTGAAAACCCATCCCACCTGTCAGGAACAAAGGGAAGCCAGGGCAGAAAATAAGAGAAAACTTGCAGAGAAGGCATCCCAGCCAAAGAAGCGGGGCAGACCCCCGAAAACTGAAAAGAAGGAATCCAAGAAATCCGAGGGACCAGGTGAGCATGAAACAGGCAGTGATGAGGAGGAACGTCTCTCTATGGAGCAAGAGATTGACCAGAACGACCAGGACATGAAAAAAGAACGGGACTTAGACCAGGATGCTGAGAATGAAAAGCCTGTAAGAGGAAGAGGACGAGGGAAGGGGAACGGTAAAGGACGTCGTTTGCGTGTAAAGAAGGTTGTGAAGGAAAAGACAGCTGCATCAAAGGCATCACCTGCCAAGAAAGATCCCGAAGACAGAGTTGACAAGAAGGACTGTGCACACATGCATGCAGTGTGTTGGCATCATTGTGCACATTTGCATCAACTTCCTTTATTTGCCAGGAGCCTACAATTCCGACTTCCAAGGTTCGAATTAGGAAGTTCGATGTCTCACTTTGTCTTGTCAACAGCAGTTCATCCTTCATTACATGCAGGCCCCTTATGATGGAAGTGCGCCGCCCAGCAAAAAGCCCGAAGAGGACTGCAGTTGCATCCATGTCTCCACTACTTCTTTTACATGGAAATTTGTTTGAAACGATCACGCAGGCCCCTGGTGATGATGGTGATGGAAATGCAGAGCCACGCGTAAAGCCCAAACAGGACTGCAGTTGCATCCATCTCCACTACAAACTTTTGTTTCAAATGAAATTTAATTGAAAAACTATTTCTCCAATCTGTTGAGTTACCCTTTCAGGAACCTGCAGGGGTGCGCCGCAGAAGTGAGAAGGACCGCATGGATACCAAAGAACATGCATGCAATTGTTTTTTGCATCACCTAAGATCCAACTCCGGCCTTCATCTCTCTTTCTCTTGCGATAGGAGCAGCACCACTTGAACCTTGTGCGAGAGTTGGCAAAAGACCCTGAGACCATGTTGGAGATTCCAGATCCACTCCCTGACTCGCAGAAGCCTGGAACATAGTATCTACTTCAAGTAATATGTTGCACCATTCTTTTCAGAAATGTTACCAAAGCATGTGCTCACCATATTTGGGTAAATCAGGTCATGGACCGCGCACCCACCCGAGAGCAAGATTTTGAAGGAGCTCATGGACCAGGGGGCCATTCCAATCAGCACATTGCAGTGAACTCAGGCATTCTCCAACAACATGTTGACTTATATAGTGCATAAATCTAAAGCACAGAGGCCACATGTTCCACATGCTTCATTCCCAGCTTATGGATGTCAGGTTGAGTGGATCCTTCTACCTCACCGGTGTGGCGGACTTGAACTTGGACCAGTGCAACCTAAAGTTCAAAAAACAATTTAAGGCACTGCGAGTTTCTTTTCTGTTGAATAATTGTATCAACATCAAATCACAGGATTCTTGGGGCTTCCCCCCAAGAGCCACTTGCTCTCCCACTGTGCAGGCCAACTCGAAGAACGGGATCACCATCACCTGGGGAAAGAACGGTGGAGTCAACACTGCGCTGGGAGCCCAAGGTGTGGCCTTTCTTGATTGAGGAGGCCCCTGACATCCCCAGTATATCGATACACTGATGGAGTTCCCAATTTTATTTAAGCAAGATTTTATCACCAGTATATCCCCATGATAGTACTATTGTTATATCCCCATTATACCCCAAAGACTCTTTACTCTATATCACCATTATCACCATATATTATATAATGTATATCCCCATTGTACCATTGTATCCACTAGTCTATTACAGTAATTATATCCTCATCAGTTCAGTATACTCATCAAAAAGTAATAGCCCACAGCATCCTACAGCAGATCAGAATGGAAACGGTACTTATCATTTTGGGAAACTAAGATTGATTCCCGTCTTGGGGCAACATTGCACGACCACCAACACGGGGCGGATCTCATTGTGTTTCATGCCAATTAAAGCATGAGATCATAGTAGGCGGGTCTTTCCACACCCACGAGGGTGATCGAAAAGGGCAACATTGCACGACCACCAGCACGGGGCGGATCTCATTGTGTTTCATGCCAATTAAAGCATGAGATCATAGTAGGCGGGTCTTTCCACACCCACGAGGGTGATCGAAAAGAAAACACTTTTGTTGTCTCAACTGCGTCATGAGGACCACAGTGATGTAGAGCTGTTCATTCATTCAACTGATCCAAGTGGAGAAATCTCTCCAAGACCAGAAAATCTATTGTTTCAACAACCCAGGCCCCCTTAAGTTCATCTAGTGCCAGTATTATCTTTTGCTCTGCCAACCCAAGGTGGAACCTAGCGCGCTGCTATGCCAACTGGATCAACTTTGGTGAATATGAACTGCCGGCTGATGCTGACTGAGTAGGTTTGACCAAAATGGAAAACCTGGTACCTGACCGTGCCACTTTTGAGGCAATTGACCCTTGGCTTCAACATAGACCAAAACACAATGCATGTTCCGTCAAGTATGCATTTTTACTTTTCAAATCCTCGATGGGGTCACCAGCCATGGGCCCAGTCTCACTTTTCAATTTGAGATGCAGGCTTGGGGGAAAGCCGTGCAAAAAATGCTTCAAGCTGTGGCCGCATCACTATCAAACTGCTGATTTGATTCAATGGGGGGCAGGCATAAGGTGGACCCTAAAATATCCAAATTGCAGATCAGAATCAATCAAGTTGCAAAACAATTGAGTGAACTGCCCAGACTGATACTCCACTGCCAGCAGCAACCCTGGCTCATTCCCAGCCTGACAGCCAGAGAAGTTTAGATCCCAACGGAAATGCCTCCTGCCCGGTGGAAAACCAGCCCACTTGCCCTCACAGCATGTGTGGCAACAGTGGCCCTTTTCCTAGGTGCCCCCCGTACTCTGTCGGGTTCCTACTTCTGGATGGATGTGAAACCAGGGTTCTACATATTGCATGTTGTGGGGAGGTGGTCTAACTTGATGGTGGATGTGGTGAATGCCCATTTGCCCAGGCTGGAGGTTTGCGATGCGGTGGCTTCTGAGAACTACCAGAAGTTTGGCCGTGTCAAAGCCCCATTTCTTTGATGGTGATTTATTTTATCAGCATTAGCGACACAGCTGTGTCCATCTCTGTGCAAATTGGATTTAGTCTAGGTAGTGCCACTTTTATTGCCTAAGGACTTGGTGAACTACGATGTCTTTTCAGGAGCTGGCGCTATTCACAAAACCTTTGGTTTGGGCCCCAATCAGTTCAAAGACATACTACACTTGACTGTGAGTGAGCTGGATTTGAACATGTGCATCATGCATTAGTAAATTTAATCTGTTCATCAAGGGGATCCCAATTAATGCCAATGAGGTGCTGCAGGACTTCGCTCGCACTAAACTCAGTTTTTTTTTGGCTGACCAATCTGCAAAAACATTGAATGATTGCAACCCATCAAAATTGAACTTTGTATAATAATGATTAAGTACTTCATTGCCCTTGCCAAGGGACAACTTCGAGATCCTTGAGAGGGGTGACGAAAATGACTTGGGAAGCCCGCAGGGCACTCAGAGCCCTGATCAAATTGATAAGATGCTTTACATATCGGACCAACCAACTATTGCAAAGACATTGCAACAAAACTGTTGCTTGAAGACTAGTAGCATATATGATGCTGCATATGCCCATGTCTCTGCCCAGGCGAGGATTCTACAACGCTGTCCTTGGAGTGCTCAGAGTTCGTGCAGACGGGTTGGTGACTCTAGGACCACCTTGTTGCACATTCGTTTGGATGAGCAGCAGTGGACACCAACGAACTGAAGAAAATCCATATGGGAATGAGACGCTGGGATGGGTCAATGCTGGTTCGATGATTCTCGTCCAAAATACATGTTTCTTTTCTTCAGCGGTGATCTACACCAATCTCATTTTGTGGTGGTGTGGCATGTTCAATTTATTTCGACAATAGTACCTCGCAAAGTAATTGGGAAGTATGCTATTGGTGGTTTGCATCAAAAGAGTCCCCCCAAACACAAAAAATATGTTGTTATCATCCTATCTCTGCATTGCCCAGGCTAGCGGCCCGAGCACTACTCTTGGTGGTTCTTGCAACAGCAAGGGGCTGCTATGTAAGTGTGGAGCAGCCGTCTGGGAGCAGGATGAAATTTTTTCCTGATTTGGTTCGAACTGGTCAACTGATCTCGACATATCTTGGCGAACATTTCTGGAATGAACAATTCTTGTCAGAGCCTCATGATTTGCGATGTGTCAGAATGTTCCGCATACTTGACAATATTGTTGGTTCCACTTAAATGCAAATGATTATATCAATTATTAATTGACAATAAGTTCCACGTAAGTCGAACCAAAAAGACGGTTGATGGAACTGATTCTCCTTGACCTTGACCACTCAGTTGGATGGGAAGCTGGGGATCATGTACACCAAAACCATCTCGACTTTGGGGATCCCCGCCAGGCACTTGGATCAAATTGCCAATCTTTATAAGTCCTGTTCAGTTGGTAGGGAAGGGTGTCCCAGCATTGTGTCCAAGGTGTTGGTTCAAAGGACTACGTCGCACTTTGGGGAAAAAGCAGCGCCAGAAGCTGGCAGAAACTGCTAGAAAGCTGAAGGTTACCATTAAGAAGCGCAGGTCTGATGGTTCCTTTGCAGTGTCCATGGCTTAGCTAAAAAATGGATACCAGCATGATACCAGTGGATACTATTCCAATTCTCACATCATCTCTCATCTTTGCCAGCCTTCCTAGGACTGGTGGACCAGGACTAAAGTCGACACAAGTCTACCCTGTCGGTTTTGCCAAGAGAATCCTGACCCTCCACAAGAACCTTATGGACCGAACTGCTTGCACATGCATATCTCCCACAACAGAAAGGTATATACCTTGATCCAATTGATATCTATCACAATCTATCTATCACATCACGCACATAGTAGGTATATTCTCCTCAGTTATCTTGCTTGATGTGCAGGACACCAAAGGACTGGCTCTCCAGGCAGCTGTCAAATCTGCTTGGTTCAAACTTCGCAGTCAAAAATCGCCACCAGTTGGGGCCCTAGTCGACAAGCTAGATTTGCAGAATAAGAGTTTTTGTTTGCCCTTTGAGGCAAAGCACCCAGGAGCCTGGAAAAAGGCACGACTGAGCCAACTGAAAAAGGCTCTACTGCAAAAGTGATGTTGGAAAATCCAACCATATGCAATATGCATATCAAATTAGAAAACCTGCCATGCCATGAGGTGGATGAGGGATCGATTCCTACTGATTGAAACCTAACTAAGACACCAGCCAATGAGATTTTCCCCATCGGTGCAAGTTATATGGTCCCATAGCTAGCCACTTGTTCCATTCCCAACATGCGTCCACTTCCATTGTGGCCTCGGCGTTTCTCTTTGCTGTCGCTTTGCTTGCTGGCCTCCCAGTGAGCACTCGAGCAGTGGTTTGGCCATCCAGTGGGGAAATCTATCCCCGTGACAGAGAAGCTACCTTGTTCAAATCTGGTAGAATAGGGGAAAGATATAGGAATGTCTCAAAATAGGTGGTTCCCCACACTATTTGGTGTTGAATTGAAAAACAAAGCCTATTTTGAGACATTCCCATATCTGGTTTACTGGGAATTGTTCCAATCCATAACGAAACTACATGAACCAAATTAAACCTACCATGTGGGATGGGTATTATATGGTACTTATATTCAGTTAATGCTATTTTCATGACTATATCGATATATCGATATTAATTATTCAAATTACCCCTGAAATTAGGACACTTATGGAATATCAGGGGGGTTTACACATATTTATGGGTAAAACTACCACCGCTTCACCCCCCAAGGGATTCAAACATGATGGAATATGGTTCAGAACCCCAAAGTGAGGGAAACCAGAGGGTATATCAGCTTGAATTAAAAGAAATGTTGCACCCACAAAACCTTATGGGATATTTCCAATGGCTTTCAAAATGACTCGATGTTTGTGCGGGTGAAACTCCACCAAAATACCTCAGCAAATTAAGTTTATCATTGGCCCAGGGAATCCACTGGGATTGACACTATTTGATTTACCCAATCTGGTCCCAAAGAAAGAAAACATCATTTTTTTGGGGTTAATCAATTTTTCAGAAAAAATGGGGCGCGTGATTTCGCGTGATTTTCGCGTGAAATGCTAAGTTTTACCGTGAAATGCTAAGTTTTCCCGTGAAATTGGGGTGCCCTCGCGTGATTTTGGAACTCCTTTTTTTTTGGTGGTCCACTGTTTTTTTGGTGTGCCTTGCCACTGCTATGGCGCAGGAGACTGCTCTAATGTGTTAAGATCACTTGTTTCCTGCGAGCATGACAGGAACAAAAGGCAATCATGCACCTTTGTCTCATTTTCACATTGGTGATTGCAACAGTTTGCTGGCAAGGTGGATTGTTTTTGATTTTTTGTTGTATATTTTCCTACGTGCAGCCATTTGGCAAATCTTTTCTGCACTACGTAAAGGGACCATGGAAGCTGAGTTGAAAGCCCATCTTGAAAGGAGCCGCCTACGTAGATCGAAAGCTCTTGAGTCGCCAAGTGAAGTTTCAAGTGCACCAAAGACACCAACTGCACCAGCTTCTGATGGTGACAAAGGTCAGGTCCACGGGTTTTCTTAGAAGATTTGGGCCAGTGTATCCTAGTTGATCAACTTGTTTGAAAAAAAAACACAATCGAGTTCACTGTGTGCTTTATTTTTGGCACATTTTTGAAACAAACTTTTGCAGCGCACTGTCAAAGGTGCCCCGGCGAAAGTTCGCAAATTCAAGCTTGTGAAGAAGGTGGTCAAAAAGAAGGGAAGTGAGGAGAAACGCAATGACAAAGACCCCAACAAGGAGACCTTGAACAAAAGCCCGACTATTGACAGTGACGTCACCCTGCCCTTCGAGCCCTTTGAGACTTTTCCCAGGGGGGGTGATTCCCAGTGGAGACAGGAGGCTGAAGATCAATGGGATAATTGGCAATGGCCACCAGTGGGGTGGCAACCATCGAAAGGGCAGAATGCCTACTATGACAAAACCTCCCCGTACTACAAGTTCAACACCTATGACTGGGACGCCTACAACAAACGTGTAGCTGAGCAGCTGAAGAATGGTGATGTTGACACAACTACTTCTCCTGGCTCGAGAACTACGTCTGAAGCACCTTCTACGACCCTCGATAGGAAGTCAAGCACTTTGAGTGAGGTGTCCAGTGCGGGACCTAGTGCAAGTTTGCTGGCTGCCCAACTTCAAAGAACCTCGACTGGGGACATGTCCCTCTTAGACAAGTTTGACCAAGCAGCAACAGAAGAGACCCCTGAAAATCTCATGAAGATCGCTTTACGGGAGAAAGCACGAGCAGAAGAGATGCTGAGAAAAGCACAAGAGATGGCAGAAAAGGCAGAGCTTCAAAAAAAAGCTTTGGAGAGCGAAGAGAAGAAGAATGAGGAAAATGCAAAACCAGGAAATGCGGAAGCCTCAAAGCCTGATGAGGATGAGGAGAAGAAAAAGCAGGTTGAGGCTTTGAGGATCGCAGAGGAGAACAAGAAGAAAGAAGCAGAGAAGGAAGCAGCAGAGAAAGCTGAAGCTAAGAGGATTGAGGAGGAAGCACTGAAGAAGAAGCAACAAGATGCAAAGGCAAAGGAAGATTTGAGGAGGCTCGCAATGGAAGAGCAAAAGAAGGTCCAAGAGAAGCACGAACTGAAGAAACTGGCAGAAGCTTCGAGGATCGAAGAAGAGAAGAAGAAGAAGGCCGCGGCAGAGAAAGCAGCAGCTTTGAGGATTGCAGAGGATGAGCAGAAGAAGGCCGAAGCAGAGAAGGAAGCGGCGGAGAAGCAGGCAGAAGCTTCAAGGATCGAGGAGGAGAAGAAGAAAGCCGAGGCAGAGAAAGCAGCAGCTTTGAGGATCGCAGAGGAGGAGCAGAAGAAGGCCCAAGCAGAGAAGGAAGAAGCAGAGAAGCAGGCAGAAGCTTCAAGGATCGAGGAGGAGAAGAAGAAGGCCGAGGCAGAGAAAGCAGCAGCTTTGAGGATTGCAGAGGAGCAGAAGAAGGCCGAAGCAGAGAAGGAAGCGGCAGAGAAGCTGGCAGAAGCTTCAAGGATCGAGGAGGAGAAGAAGAAAGCCGTTGCAGAGAAAGCAGCAGCTTTGAGGATTNGAAGCAGAGAAGGAAGCGGCAGAGAAGCTGGCAGAAGCTTCAAGGATCGAGGAGGAGAAGAAGAAAGCCGTTGCAGAGAAAGCAGCAGCTTTGAGGATTGCAGAGGAGCAGAAGAAGGCCCAAGCAGAGAAGGAAGTGGCAGAGAAGCTGGCAGAAGCTTCAAGGATCGAGGAGGAGAAGAAGAAAGCCGAGGCAGAGAAAGCAGCAGCTTTGAGGNGCCGAAGCAGAGAAGGAAGTGGCAGAGAAGCTGGCAGAAGCTTCAAGGATCGAGGAGGAGAAGAAGAAAGCCGAGGCAGAGAAAGCAGCAGCTTTGAGGTTCGCAGAGGAGCAGAAGAAGGCGGAAGCAGAGAAGGAAGCGGCAGAGAAGCTGGCAGAAGCTTCAAGGATCGAGGAGGAGAAGAAGAAAGCCGTTGCAGAGAAAGCAGCAGCTTTGAGGATT
>BGPT01002012.1:77972-92303 GCA_003297045.1 Symbiodinium sp. clade C Y103 | reverse complement strand
AAGCTGGCAGAAGCTTCAAGGATCGAGGAGGAGAAGAAGAAAGCCGAGGCAGAGAAAGCAGCAGCTTTGAGGATTGCAGAGGAGGAGCAGAAGAAGGCCGAAGCAGAGAAGGAAGTGGCAGAGAAGCTGGCAGAAGCTTCAAGGATCGAGGAGGAGAAGAAGAAAGCCGAGGCAGAGAAAGCAGCAGCTTTGAGGNGCCGAAGCAGAGAAGGAAGTGGCAGAGAAGCTGGCAGAAGCTTCAAGGATCGAGGAGGAGAAGAAGAAAGCCGAGGCAGAGAAAGCAGCAGCTTTGAGGATTGCAGAGGAGGAGCAGAAGAAGGCCNAAGCTGGCAGAAGCTTCAAGGATCGAGGAGGAGAAGAAGAAAGCCGAGGCAGAGAAAGCAGCAGCTTTGAGGATTGCAGAGGAGGAGCAGAAGAAGGCCCAAGCAGAGAAGGAAGGAGCAGAGAAGCAGGCAGAAGCTTCAAGGATCGAGGAAGAGAAGAAGAAGGCCGAGGCAGAGGAAGCCAAAGCAGCAAACAAGGCAAAGCCAGGAGAGGATACCAAAGATGCAAAGAAGTCGGAAAAGCAGGAGGCCGATGAAATAATGGCAAGAGCAAACGAGATGATTGCAAAGGCCCAGGCCATGATGAAGGGCGCAGAGCAGAAGAGCCAGAGCCAGCCAGAGAAGAGCCAGCCAGAGAAGACAGGTGAAGCAGGGAACAGCCAAGGGGTTGATGAAGCAGAAGCAAAAAAGGAGAAGGAAGCTGAAGAGCGCAAAGCAGCTGCACGAGCCAGGTATATGAGATACTACCGCAACATTCGACGTCCGCCCCCTAGTTCACAAGGTTCAAAATCCAAATGACAGAGTGAAAACATATCAGAAAAAAGTGTGCAGCATAGAAAACACATGAACACAATATGCTTGGACGCCGGCAACATGATTGAACATTTGAGGGTGTGTGTATACACCACATTACACCACCTTTCCCACCCTACTAAGACAAAGACACACCAAAAGAATTGAGACTGATGGGAAAAGAGGCCAAGGGAAGCAACTTGGCTTTTTGATGGGTAGGTATGTAAAGGCCTACGGGGGAAAGGAGACCCAATGCTTTGTGTGCACATCCACTACCAAACCTCTTTTAGATAAGACAATGGATTTAGTTTCAAGTTACTTTCAAAGCTTCTGCCATCTGGCAAAACCTGTGAATTCCCTTTTGCAAACTGTTTTTTCAAACATTTGTCACACAGTTGATATTAAGTTGTCTTTTTGAACAGGATCCCAAAATCACATCCATATGCCTGTCCTTCTTTATGCCTCGCACACTTGCTGAATCCAAGGTCACAGTTTGAACGCTGTGTTGTTTGATGCTTGGTGTCAGTGCGAAGAGGGGAACTGGGCTAAGAGCAAATTCTACTTGGACATTCGCACACGTCACTCACAGAAGAAGAGAGGAATCCGAAGGTGGCTTCTGGCCCATGAGATGGATGAAAAGTTCACACCAGCAGTTGCAACAGCTATGAGGGAACACAAAGGTACAAATCAAGAGTTGTGGGAAAAAGAAACGCGTTTCCATCCCGAACTTCCCCAGAAGGAGGACTGGAAAGAGATTCTGACTGTGATATGGGATATGTTTTTTCAATCCTATGAGAGACTAGTTCAAACTCTTGACGGTGACTACTGGAACGAAAAAAAACTACACATAACACAAGTATCAACATTGGGGGCACCTGCCACAGGAATTTCTAGATCTTCCTATTTTGTTTCCTGCTCATCGCAGGAGTTTCGACTGTACCTATGCCTTTGTGAAGATGCTGAAGAAACTGAGGTGTCAGAGGAAATCGACAGGCTCTTTCGGGCCATAGATGAGGATTGCTCTTCCTCCTCAGGCTCTGATTCTTCACATCATCACAAGAAAAGCAAAAAGGAAAGCCGCAAGCCAAAGTCGGAACCCAAGGAGAGCAAGCCAAAGAAAGTGAAGAAGGCAAGGGGTGTTGATCAATACTTCCAAGTAAATGACAGCTCAACAAAACACCACGCATTACGTGACCATCTTTTTGTTTTAGGAGAAGACGTCAAAGAAGGCCAAGAAGGAAAAGAAGGAAAAAGACCCTCAGGAGCAATCACAAGCCATTGCTGAGAAGAAATTGGTCAAGGATGCCAAAAAGGCTTCAGCTGAACATGTGTGGTTTCGATGGTGTGTGCGGTGTGTCCATTTTGGTACCAGTCTGCACACAACAGTGCAGGCTGTTTCGGATGCGAGCAACAAGTTGAAATGGGCAATTGGTTTGCAATCGAACCTTGACCAGTTGCCTGGGCCTCAACTTCTATGTGATTGTCCTGTGGAGATGTGTTTTAAACTACAGTATGTGGAACGCAATTAAGGTGAATTATTTCTTTTTGGTGCAACCAGGAGCGACAAGTACAAAGAGTCTGTCAAGGAAGACTATGAAGAGAAGAAGTCCAAGTGCGAGGCATCAAACATAGACATAGATTGATGTATTTAGGTTTGCTGTTTGAAATCGTGATGGTAATGACATATAATGACAATGATGACGATGGCTATGACTCATGACCTGATGTTGATGGTGAATGATGGAGGTGATAGTGATTATGATGATGTTGAGGATGATGATGATGATGATGATGATGACGATGATGACGAGTATGGTGATCGTAAATCCAAGCTAATCTGTTTGTCTTTCGTTCTTTGTGTTTTCCTGACCAAATGCAGGAAGCTCGCAGCAACCTTCAGAAGGTTGTCGACTCGAACCAGGCCCCAAGTACTTTTCAATCTGACTAATGTTTATCCATTTTTGTTCATGTGTGCATGTGGATGTGCATCTGCATCTGCTTTTTTGCATGTGCTTGTTGGGGGAATCTGTCCGAATCAACCATTTGTCAGGTCACTGCAGAAGCAGTCGCAGCCTGTGACAGAGCCCGCAAGGATTTAGAAGTGGCTTGTGAGCCATTGAAAGTCAAGAAGCAGAAAAAGTCCTAGGTCCTAGCTATGGCGTAGAGTTCGGGAACACCTGGGAGTGAAAATGCACCAGCATAAAAAAATACAACCTCGTAGTACTAGTTTGGAAATCACATGTTGGTTGTGGTTTGGGGCCAGGTGGAAAGAGTCTATGCTATCAGCTTAGAGCGCTTCAGGTGTATGTGTGATCGCCTTCGGCAGGGGAAGATCGAGGGTGTGTCCTTCGTGCACATAGGTTTGCGCCCAATCTTATTCCAATGTGCCAGTGCTGCCTTCCTTGTGAGGAACGTTTTGTTTATGGTTGAACAGTTTGAACTTTGTGAAGACAACCTCCTGTATGTGAAGTTGTGGCACAATCGGCAAAGAACCTCTTGTTTGCGGTGTTGCTCAAAAAATTGGGCAGTGCCAGCGACAAAGATCCGTTGACTTACGCATTCAAAAAAAGGTGACTGTGTTCTGTTTGCATCACAATTTAGTTTCGCAATGTGATCCATCCACAAAATGGAAAACTGTGTGTGCAGGCTTACATGCATAAACATAGAAACACAGAACCACAGAAACGCAACGCAGGTGACAATCATGCACCATTTGAGAAAGACATTTGCGAAAGGATTGCGTCGGGTGTTCCTTGTCTTGATTTATTTACAACAGTATGCTGGACAGCTGTATTCAGTTTCTCGCTGACAACCGCTGACAACAGTTTTGAAATCATATCCAACCAATCTTAGGAAGCTTCTGCAAAGGGAGCTATGAGATCAGCTAGAACCACATATGAGGCAGGAAGTTTTTGAGCCAATAGCCAATGCATTTTGGGTACTTGGGGCTGTCCATCTTTGACTTAGTTGATTCCCATTTTGAACCCTGAGGAAGCAAAAGGATGCACCAGTGCTTGGACTTCAAAACTAGCAAGCTACAGGCCTGGTAATGCAGCGCGCGACTTCTACCGCAACAATCCACTTCCAGTGGAACCCTGGCAATTTTGCTTATGTTATGTTTCATGTTTTTTGCATGTGTGCAATTTAATTTTTTGGGGTCCTGTGTAGAATTATCCCATTGATCCCAGGTTTTACCGTGAATCATTCCGGCACAGTAAGGAACCAACATATGTGAAAGTTCAGATCAAACTACCCAATGACTTGACTGGTGAAGTGGCCCTTCCTGTCAACCTGCCCTTTGACATTACAAAGTATTTGGTTGGCGAGTGTGGTTTGAAAATTGGTGACACGCTGCTTTCCAACTATTGGGGGCACAAAGAGTCGGTTGGGGACCCTCTAGCAGTGGCTACGCGTAGTTTTCGCGAAGCGGCTGGCACGGTGTGGCCGTTGGGTTTCTATGGTGATGAAGCTGTTATGGGATTGGTCAATGCACCTACTCATCAAATATTTGGACTTTACATGAATGTTCCACTCTATAGACCAAAGAGCACACGGCTGAGCAGATATTTACTCTTCTCTCTGGAGGTAGAAAAGATTATTTCGGTGGAGGAGACTATTTATCCTGTTCTCCGCACGATAGTTGAGTCCTTCAACCTGCTCACTTCAGTTGGTGTATGTGGCTTACGATTCTTAGTCAGCGAAATTCGTGGAGACCAAGCTTTTTTTCGAATGATGTTTAAACACAGTTCCTGGTGGACGGCTACAAAAATGTGTTTTCGCTGTCGTGCAGTTGCTGCACCAGGGCCCCTGAACTATTGCATCTATGATGGAAATGACTCTTGGATATCCACTCAGCGTTCCACCGAAGAGTTCCTACTTGAAGAGTTGCCTTCAGACCAACCCTGCCACTTGGTCCAACTTGGTTTTCAATAGCGTTGGCTGGATAGGATGCAGGTGTTTTGTTTTGTTTTTGAAAATTTTGCTGCTATGTTTTTGGTGAGCTTGTTTGTTGGAATCAGGTCCTTTGGTGGACTTAGATTTCTTTGAGATCTCGACGCTGAAGCACTGCACGCTTCACATTCTCAATCTAGGTTTGCTTGGTGTTTCCAACGGTTCGACTTTGAGCCTTCCATGGTTTCAGTTTAGATGTTTTGTTTGCATTTTTCTACTGTTTGGATTCTGTGATGTAAATGGGTGAGTTGCAATAGGCTTTTTTTTTTGGAAAGTGCTGGCTGCCTCAACCTAGGGGAATGCTTTTGGACCTTCAAGTATTTGGCGACACTTCTGCTGGTTATGCAGTGGCTCTCAACAAGGCCTTTGATGACTTTTCCTGCTGGAGGAAACGAACAAAGATCCAATGTTCCCAAAAAAGGTTTTCAGAGAAATCTTTAGTGCGACCGACTACCTATGGCTGGTATCTCAATGCAAAGGGTTACAACGCAAGGGTGGTCTCTGAATGGCTTATGTGCAAAGTCATGGAGGTCAATGCAGGTGGTCATCCAGGATTAGACCCGCTGGAACAACAACGGTGGGAGGTGTGTGAATCAGCTTTGAAACTTGCCTGCAAATCATGTTTTTTCAGGCTGTTCTATCATGTTTTTTCAGGCTGTTCTGTGTCCTACTAGCTACGCTCAATTTGGTGGCACTGGCCCATGTTTTTAGTTGTAAAAGACTTTTGTGAAACACGTCACCTGAACAATCTTGTACATTCTTCCCTTGCTTCCGTACCAGTGTACACTGTGGAGTGTTGATCTTAGGGCGTTTCTGTTTCTGTAATGTACCCCATTGTTTTGGCAGCTATGCACCCCCCTTCATTGGGGGGCTCAATGAAAGCAATCGGATTAGGTATAAACATCCATTCACGAAAAAAGTGGTGATCTTGGAGTCTTATCATCCAAAAGGGGCACCACCAAACAGTTGGTTTCTTAAAATGGTGAATTTTGAATTATATAACCATTTGTTTCGTACATATATATAAACCACTGGGAGGGGTAATCACAGCTATAATCTATTGGGATGTTTCTTAAAATGGGGAACCCCACACCATTTCTATTGGCTTACTGAAATAGTTTCAGCCCAGACTTGGCACATTGATTTTGGGATATTTTGGACGATTTTGGTATTCTTGGTGCCCCATTTTGGGGCCAACCCCTTTCCTCCGCCCAGGAGAGGTATCAACCGATACTTTGGGCTCAGCGAGCGTGCCTCGAGGCACTTGATCTTTGCCAGCATGAAGTCGCAACCCGCACCCACCGGCGGGATGGATGTTTGTAGTGGGATATAGTGGGATTGTGGTATAATTTCTATAATGCAATGGGTGGTTCTACTATAGATTCCAAATGTATTTGGGTTTGCTTGACGATACAGTTATCATAATTTCACCATTATAAAAGTGAACCCAATCAGAATCAGAGTTTGGTGGGATATAATGGGATAAAATGGGATGTAGTAGTGGATTTTATGATTTGGGACATTGTTCTTTACGCATCTTTAAAGGTTTCTGAGTGGGAGTTCGACTAATGGATTATTATAAAAAACCCAAAACATATTGGATAGCAAAATATCTCCCAAAAATATCGTAAAACCGGAGTCTGTTGAAGGACATAATCTTTGGTTGGATTGGAAAGGCCCCAACCCATATCCAACTGAGTTAAAAAAAAACCTGCAGATTGATAATTGTGTGGTTTTGCTAGAATCACTATAAGACTATAATGGACCCCCCCATTCAGCTACTATTTACAGTACTAGTCCTTTGCACATATAATATATACCCTGAGATTCCAAATGCCAAGTTTAAGTTTAAGCAACTATTTCATTTTTTTGGGAAACTCATGGAACTCAGGACAAGGTTCCAAGCATTGGAGATGGAGCGTGCTGGACGTTCTTACTTGGTGGCCTATCGAAAGTTGAACCACTTGAGCTCGTTGGCTGGTGTTTTGGCCTGGGTACTCATACCCAAATGGCATGTATCTAGCCTGAATTAGCTTAAAGCTTTGTATGATATCCCAGGAATGCTATTGAAAATTAAACATGTTCAACTTGTGAGCCTCTTGAGCCAAGGCTTTCGCTCACGTTCTCCAGGAGGTGGTGACTCGATTGGAAAATCCTCGATTTACTCATACTTTCACGGATGAGGATGGGATGATGGTGCTCAAAAAGTGGGCCAAAAAGTCTGATGGGAAAGACAGAGAAAAGGTGATCTGTCGCCTCAGCAGAATGAAGCTCAAGACCCTAAAGTGGTGTCTCCGAGAAACGCAGAACAAAAGAGGTTGAGTGGAAAAGTGCTTGATTCTAATGGATGAGGTGAAACTTAGTATTTGTTGGTAAAACATCGTATCTATGGAGATGCTAAGTTTAACTTAGCATTTGATCAAATACTAAGTTAAACTTAGCATTTGGAATCCCAGGGTAAATATAGTTTATTGACAATATCCACCATTCTAGTTTATTGTTGTTGGTTCACACTTAAGTGGGTAATTATGGCTAATAACTTTGGCTAGTTACCATTTTGTTCATGGTTGTTGATGGTTATATTGATATTGATGGTTATGGATCTACTAAGTTTTTATATTTCTATTATGTTGGTTTAGATATGTTGATATAGTTATTGATAGTTATTGTTATTGCACTGGTCAACTATAATGCTGGATTGTATTATATAGTTATTGACCATATATAACGGGTAGAAACACTAGCTATATGTATAATTCATAGGATGTATCACGGAATATATCACAACCAACAATTCATGGATGGGATACCCTCTAGTGTCATCAAACGTGGCAAGCTGGAAAATCCCTTGTAAATGGAGGTTTACAGCTGGGACGATCATCTGAATCTATAAATGCTGGATCTTCAATGGCTAGTGGGGTTGACCATCCCCTAGGTCCTAGGTAAATATCATCAGCTACTATGAGAACAATCATTAACTCCCATGATAACACCATTAGCTCCAATTAACTAGCCTTCTTGACAATTAACTACAATGAACTGCTATGGGAAATGAGGTGGTGAATAGTAAGTATAACCATAACTATGAATATTCTGCCACGGTTCAAACCAGTGGTTTTTCAGTGGTGGGTACATTGAATATCAAATAACTATGGGATATTGTGTAGAGAATTCCTGCTTTTCCTTCGGGCATGGCCTCAAGCTCTAGGCTTCGGTCCTTTGGATAAATTGATAAGTATGGGATATTGAGACATGAAGATTTATCATGTGAAAGCTGCCTTCAAATATTGTTACAGGTTCATAGTCATCATAAAATGGATATGTCTTAGCAACAAACATGGGTTGAATACCCGGTGGTCGGAAGTCCAAATGGCCTTGGATTCTAACATATACAAGTGGTTTGCAACATGTTACAAGCATACGTACTCGGCCTTACTTACCATTTGGATATGGTGTAACACAAAAACTATGGTTGATACATCACAGTACCTAGCACCACACTTAGATGTTCATTTGGAAAGCTCCATTGTTCAGAGGTCATTTAAAATGTCATCTGAAACTACAGCAATTCATGGAAATGTTGAACACCAGATCTATAAACCGATGTTCGAAAGTCAATCGGCAATGCAGCTGTGGGATGATTTGCGTCTCAGTGACGCTGCTTTTGCTGGTGACCAATTTGGTCATTGTGGTCATGGCTGATTTCAAGTATTGAAGCATTCGTCTTATTTTGAGTATATGGCCACATGGGGATACACCTGGTTTCATGGTTTTTGGGTTGGCACCCAACCCGCCAACCGCCATGGGAATAGCCATGGATCAAATGCCCCGCATGATGGCCATGGGTAGATGGTAAGATCGGTCACAAATTTGGCATTGTCCATTTTGCTATGTTTGATTCGAACAGTTCAGTAACCAACATGTACGGTAGACTGAAACAGATTGAAAAGCTCTTGAAGTTGGGGGAAAGTTCCTGGGGCAGAAGATGTAGAAATCCTCATGTGTCATATGCCATGCCCTTCCCAGCTCGCTGTGAGGTGACAAGTTGACGTGTGGCCACAAGCTTTCGAAGCTAAGCCGTCAAGGCATAGAAGAGGGCCGGGGTAATGATCATGAATTCTCATTGAAGTATCACTAGGTGATGATTGGGTTGTTCTGGTTCGTCTCATACCGAGATATGGGAAATACAGGTGTACATGCAGTACACAGTATACTGACATATATATATATATACATACATTATACATATGTGTCTAGATACATAGAGAGAGCGTTCTGACATGATGATGATGATGATGATGATGATGATGATGATGATGAGGATTTCACGGAATCTCTTGGAATTTCATCAGATTTTCTTGGATTTTCACCACTGAAGCCAGCACTTTCTCCAGGGACGCCCAGGCCACGGCTCCCAGCGCAGCCGCGCCCTGCGCCTCTCCGTGGCGCCGCCATCGCAACCGGCGGTCGCGGTGACGGCGGAGGCGCGGGCGGCGCAGGAGGCGGCGGAGAAGATGCTGACGGAGGGCGTGCTGTGCAGCACAGGCCGCTGAGTTGATGTTTTTTTTTCTGATTTTTTCGGGAAAGCCACTGCGACTGAATCGATGAAGGGAATCATTTTAGATATGTTAAATCTTTTGGGTTCCTGAAGTAAATCCAAGGGTTTTTATTATCTTGTTGATTTAAGATATTGATATTCTGAAATAAATGAGATAGGAGCCATTTTTCTGTGCCATGGTCAAGGCACTCGGGTCAATTGCCCAGTTCTTGGAGGAGGGTCATGAATCCATTACTAGGGATTCATCCATTACGGAATGTATGGTCATGAGTCATAATCCATAAATCACATGTCATGTTTTTACATGTTTTTTTTACCATTTTTTTACACGCACAAGATTTATTGGTATGTTTACTGTAAATCTCTATGACAACCGTATATTTAAACTGCGCAATTGTTAGTGCGAGTGATAAGGGGTATAAACAAGAATGGCGCAGCTAGAAGTACCATTATGATTGGTTTTATTGTGATGCAAAAAACAATTACAAAACCACATTACTTTTGCTTGGAGTGTTTTGGGCTGTTGGTTGCTTAAACATTTTCGTTGTTGTTCCACAAATCTGGGGTTCAGGACCAATATATAGGACTGCCATTTCAGCAAAGAACCACTGTTGAATTTGCCAGCCATAATTTAGCAACAGTAGTCACTGTTGCTTCTTCAGGCAATTTTAGTTAGATGGTTGTATCTATAACCCCCGGTTTTCTTGGTGAGCTCCCTTCACTTTTGTTGATTTTGTTGCTTAAATCGCACCAGCAACGAGACATATGGTGACTCGGAGGATCAGCCCGCTTGGTCAGGGGATGATCAGCCCGCATGTAACAGCAATGACTAAGAGGTCCCCCCAAACTGGATCATCCCATTTGCGTGTAGGTGATCCTCTATGCAGGGGGAGAATCGCGTAGCCTTCGACGCAGGCTACCCATCAAACATCGACAAATGATCACCGTGATATCCAAAAGGTAATCAAAGATGTCAATGGAACATCTCTCATTTATCGATGATTTTCCCAGCTAGAAACTTCTGAAGCTTCCATTTAGTTCGGGGATTTTCCAGCCACGTTTGATGACACCTGAGGGTACCCTCCGGCAATCTAAGATAGCTATGGAAAATCACCCATTTGTAATGGGTAAATCATCTATAAATGGGTCATGTTTAATAGCTATATGTGAAACCATCAGAGGCTAATCCCCAAATAGATTTTACATCTATATACATATAATATATAAATGTATATAATTGTATATAGATCTTAAGGTAGACTAATTACCAAATCATAGATATTTACCATAGATTATATAGATCTATCTATAGAAGGCTGATTCCCCTACCACATTCATTTGTTGTTGCTTAATCTGATTCCCCCAGGCTACGCAGGGTACTGGTGCCAGCACTGTGCCGTCCACTGCTCCTCTTCAAGCGCCTGGAAGCAGCACGCCGCCAGCGCCGCGCACGAGCGCCGCGCCGCAAGCGTGGACGACACGGCGAATCCCTGGGGACACGGCACGGCGCGGTGGCTGAAGCCTGGTGGAGAAACTGAAGATGTCTGGAGGAAGTTACATCAGTATACCGTACCTGGAGTCAACGAAACAAAAATGGTGATTTAATGGGATTTCATAGGATTTAACCCAGAAAAATGGTGATCTATTTATTGAAATCACAGCCAAAATTGTGATTTAGAAGACGTACTGCGATACATGTTTGGATAAGTTATGTTACAACCTCATTCCGACATCCCTGGAATGGGAATTGGAGGGTAGCTATCCGGCCGAACTCAAGATCTATGCTTCGCCCAAGCCACCAAGCAGATCGTGACATAGGGTACACCCCCAATGGATTGCGGGCGGCCCTATTCCTGGACCCCATATTACTCCATATTGTTAACGAACAAGATGATTCTAGGATGTTCTTTTTTCTTTCAAAAAATGTCGCCTACGTAACCAGAATGTGGGTTCAAGCGGCAGAAAGAATTGGTTTCACATGCAGCAAATTTGATTTAGGCCTTCAATGTGCGGATCTGACCCATAAAAGAGCGATTGTGCGTTTGTTTACCAAGACATGAGGAATCTACTGATGTTTTTTCACACTTGACCCCTTCTCCAAGGAAACAATTTCCGCGTCGTCATGGCGGAACCTTGGAGGTTTCCAGCAAATATTTTGATTTGGACGAAAGACAAAAAGTCCTGTTGCTCGGCCGAAGTCGATTTGCCACTGTGACAAGCCAGTTGCACGATGTTGCAAGGGGACACACTGGGACTACATAACCAATCTCATTTGACATGCATGCCAGTGTCTGTTCAAGCCTCCTGTACAAGGATTGCATATATATATATACACATATATATGTATATACATATATATGTATATGCATATATATATATATATATATACATATATATATATATATGCATATGTATTTGTATATATATATGCATATGAATATATGTATATATTATATATATATACAACTACATACATATGTTGTTTGTAGATATATGCAATATTGAAAAGTTGGGACAGTTGGGTTGTACAAGCATATACCATACCAATGAATTCCAGGATGGTCAACACCACCGTTCATGGAGAAATATGTTTTCCAATACAGGGCTTCCCAATGATGGTGGGGCGACCTTAATTCATCTACCATGCTTTGACCATTGCACATGTGTCCTACATGACGTGCCATGCGAGCAAGGGCTGAATCCAGACCACAACCAGTCCGCATATATTCTGTCGAATTGTGCTATGTCTGGGACAAACCCAGACTAGTGTATATTCTACGGCTTGTCGACATGGGAAACCTGGCATTGGTAGTTCAGTACTTCAATCTTTCCTAATGAACATTTATATACTGGCCAGCTGCGAGTTTCTTGTTGCAGGATATCTAAGATCCGGAATGACACCTGTTCCCACATCAACATGCACCCTGAGAACCGCCAAGTCAGGAAAGTAGTCCTCCTGGTGGGTCAGCAAGTTTCGGAAGTTCCAAGGGTTGAATCCCCGGGTTTCATGGTCAACTCACCATGTTTGCCGGTTAGGTTTTTATTCTCACCATTTAAGTCACGGTTCAATCCCCATTTGGGTAACTCAAATCCCCCATTTTGGTGGTAACAACAACCACCAACCAACCAACCATCCAACCATCCATCCATCCAACCAACCAACCAACCAACCAACCAACCAACAACAACCGTGATTTGTCGCATCTCAGGTTGCACCAATACTTGGCCCACGCCTTCAACAACGACCCGGACCTGCTGAAGGCCTTCGATGTGCTGCTGCAGCGTGCGGCGAAACACCTGCGGGTCAAGGAGCTCTTCGAAACCGTAGAGGTGTGGAAGAAGGCGATTCGGTGGGTGAGTTGGGTGGGTGGTAAAAATAGTCAACTATTTTAGTGGGTTTTAAAGTTGGTTGGGTGGTAAAGCCCAATAGTTGGTTGCTTTACTTTAAAGCTATATTTTAGACTATTTTAGTATCTCCAATGAAGTCAACTTTTGGTAAACCAAGAAAGTATGGTGAAAGATGTTCTATAGACGGACAAAGCATCATCGCGGCTCTCAGCCCTCAAGATATCGACCAGCTCAACACGCGCTGTGTTGAGAACGTCCAGCGCCTTTTGAAGTTTTTCCGAGCAAATTGCCTAATCGAACACGAATACTAAGTGCAAAAACATATTTTGGAACAAATTGCCTAATTGAAAACGCATACATGTATGCAATTGAAAACTCCAACCACGAAAAATCACCCCGACACTGGCTTGCTTTACTCGCGGAGGGGGGTAATTGTTACCTCCGGCAAAAATGGTTTACTTTATTCAAGGGTCAATTGTTCAATCCCATGGTAATATTACCCAATCTGCTTGTTTTATGTACAGAGACCACTTATCCCATTCATATCCATTGATATCAATACCCAAGAGGGGTTTTTCCATGGCTTCACACCCGTGTTTTTCACATCTTCATCATCTTCATCCCGACCTCAGGTGGTGTCCCACCTTCTGAAAAGCAACGAACTTCGCAAGTCTAACGGCTTGCCACAGGTCTCTAGGACATCACCTGGGTGGATATGGGATGAATCCAGTCTCAACTAGATGAATCGGGTTCAAGTCCATCAACAATGGTGAAATGCATCGACACCATCCCAATCTTGCCATGAACTAGATTAACATGATTCAAAACTGATTTACCCTCTGGTTATTTAACATAGCCATGGAAAATGGCAAATTTTGCATGATTTTCCCATTAAAACCTCCATTTATAGTGGATTTTCCATGGCAATGTTAAATAACCAGAGGGTAAAACTTAAAACTACCAAAAAATGAAAGGTTTTTGGTTTGCTGTGACCTCAGTGGGGAATTTCAAATTATGGGGACTTCACCGAAAAAAATACGGCGATGCCACTGAGTATCGCTGAGTACACCTGGGTGAATCGCAAACGATGTCATTTTGGCGATTTTGAGGGGAACATGTGTATAGACTTCATATAGATCTTTCTATGTATGTGTATTGCTCTGCTGGATATTAACTCCTGCTATCCAGTCAAAGGTTTGCCATTTTTGGTTCAAGAAATTGATGGGTTCCAAAAGTGGACTGGGAACATCCCAATCATTTCCAGAGGTGAGGGTTACTACCCCACTCCTATGTTCATTTCCAACAGCTAGTTGTGAGCAGCGCAAGGAGAGAAGATGAGTATTGTCCAACACAGTTTAAATGCTGTGACCTTTCACCTCATAAGCAGGTCTATAGCCTCACAACCATATAACTGTAGCATCCCATTAGTCATTTTTGCGGAAACCATCACTGGAGGCATTGTTCCTTAAAAAAAATTGCAATGTTTAACCGTGCGCTGCTGCCGCGCACAAATTGCAGGAACAGGAGGAACAAATAATTCCATACCAGTAGTACCCGCACGAGGCGGGGCGGAAGTTGCCTTTTGGATATACTATAAGACCTTTTTCATCTATAGAACTTGCTTGCACCGTGCGTGCG
>BGPT01002012.1:41469-74171 GCA_003297045.1 Symbiodinium sp. clade C Y103 | reverse complement strand
GAATTGCTAATCAAGTGAATTGCTAATCAAGTGAAGTGCTAATCAAGTGAATTGCTAATCAAGTGAGTTGCTAATCAAGTGAATTGCTAATCAAGTGAAGTGCTAATGAAGTGAATTGCTAATCAAGTGAATTGCTAATCAAGTGAATTGCTAATCAAGTGAGTTGCTAATCAATAAATTGCTAATCAAGTGAAGTGCTAATCAAGTGAATTGCTAATTAAGTGAAGTGCTAATCAAGTGAATTGCTAATCAAGTGAGTTGCTAATCAAGTGAATTGCTAATCAAGTGAAGTGCTAATCAAGTGAATTGCTAATCAAGTGAATTTCATTCGTAACTCGGAAGATTGCTTCCCAACTTCCTTTGATAACTACAACATCTGGACCTTGTTGCTGATAGCATGACTTCCTCATGATTTTCACTTTGTATGGGTTCAAAATTGTCTTACATGTCCCAAAACATGTGCCTTCAACTCAACGCCGCTGAATACTCTGAAAATGACTGAGCCATACCCCATCATACCCCCCTCGGCTTGGAGCCAAACCATCCCCAGCCATACCCAAGCAGTTTCACATAGTTTCACCATAATTTACAGCAGCGAAAGGATCTATGACATTGCCAGCGGCCACGGCCTCTTAGCAGTGCTTCTGGCATATCGCTTTCCGACAATGAAAGTTCTGGCGTTGGATCGAGAGAAACGCGATGGCTTTGCGCAGTACGTGTCTCAGCGGTCCTTTGATATCTAGTGTGTTTTGGGGGTCTTATGGGGTGTGGGTGGTTTCCTACAATCACCTAATATCTGAGAATTAGTATATTATTGATCATTATCCATCATATTATTGCTAGGTTTCCTACAATTTGCTGTCGTATTAGTATATCGATAAGGGTAATTGTACAGTGTGTGGTTGGTTGCCATATAGTCAAAACATGTTGACACTAAAGATTCATATAGCTACTTTACGTCCTTATTGGTTGATTACCTTTTTTTAGCGTCAGACATACTAATCTGGGATGTTTGGGTAATCTTGGGTACCCGCTAGTAGTCAAACATCAAACATGGTTTGTTGGAAACCACAACATTTATTGCAATCTGATGATTTTCCCACATAGATGCCCATGTTTGATGGGAATTTCCCAGCCATGTTTGAGGAGACTGGTGACAGTAATCCTTGGTGATGGATTCATGACCGGTGAACCACGCCTTCCTCGTCATTGGTTTGGGTTCAACACCATCAGCGGGTAGGGATGTGACGTATGCCTCAAAATTTTGCAGGGAACCACCAAGATGGGCCATGTAAGTCAGATTTTAGTAGTATTTGGTAATACCCCCAAACAAGTAGATTTTACTGAGTGAAAAAACATGTTCGCTGCAACCCTGACGTTTGACCGCGTCTGAAGATAAGTTGATGCTACTACTCCAATCCACATATTTGCCAGAGGGGGTGGCGGATTTTATCCCTTATTAAGATAAGTTGATGTTACTACTCCAATCCACTTTGCCAGAGGGGGTGGCGGATGTTTATCCCCTATTAAGATAAGTTTATGTTACTACCCCAATCCACATATTTGCCAGAGGGGGTGGCGGATTTTTATCCCCTATCAAGATAAGTTGATGTTACTACCCCAATCCACATGTTTGCCAGAGGGGGTGGCAGATTTTTATAGCCTATTGAGATAAGTTGATGTTACTGTCATGTTGGATGTGGTCGAACGTCCGGGTTGGGGCGAACATGTTCTAGTAGGACTTGACTTAGATTTTTTAAGTTTCACTCTACTAAGTCAAGTAAACTAAAGGATAAGCTTCTGGCAACACCTTTCTTTTGTAGTTTATAGCAACCCCCAGAAAGATAGAAAAGTGACCAGGATGTTAGTTCCATGAAATTTACTTCATGTTTCCAGCGTTGCCATATGGAAAACCAGTCCTTTTTTGCCGTTGAATGACGGGTTACCCAGCCTTGCAGCGCCTGTGATCGAAGAGGTGGAAGCGGTAAATGACTTTGGTAAAGCTCTGCCAGGACTGTCATGGGGGATGTATGAAGGATCTGTAAAGAAACATATGGGATATGGTATAATAGGTAGATGGCCGTAAAACCAACCTATAGGTTTACTGTTTTCAAGAATCATGGGGGAGTCAACCACCAATCAATGGGGATGCAACATTTATACAAACATATTCGATCACTATTGCCCTAGTCTGATTCATGTGTTGTCATTTTCCATCTCTGAAAATAAAGGATGATAATCGCAAAACGAAAGATAGGGATGCTAATCAAACATTACACTGTATTTTTGTCCCACATACGTTTTAATAAATGGATTGGCGGAAGGACAATTTTACAGGAAACCTTTGTATATATTTCATGCAACAGCCATGGATTCCGGTGAAAATGTTTCCTTGAACCGATCCTATAGTATATGTTTTCTAGGGTTTTTGTTGGCTACCAAGCTCCAGTGGCAACCCTTTTTCGTGCGCCTCTTTGGGGTAGGAGCAGAGACGTGTTTGGCCAAGCTGTCTTTCGAGGTGGCCGATTTCAACAGCTGGAGCTGGGAGGAAAACGAGGACGCCACGGACGTTGGAAGCATTGGAAGGGCCTTGATCTGTGCCTTGGTTGTGGGACTGGGGATATCAATCGCATTCAATCGCTCCATGGGGAGAGAATGACTTGGGATAAGAATCTGAATATGCGGATATAATGGGAAATCATAGATATTATGATATTTGGGTGTGTCTGAAAATGAGCTATATGTTATATGAAACATATGTATACAGTATACATTTGATTGATATATGCAACATTCTTCATAGGGAGAATGATGATCAACCCATGGAATCGGGGGACATCAGGGTGGGATCAACACGCATAGAGGGTATTTGGAGACCAACATGGGCTAGCAGCTGTGGCGCCAATTTATAGATGACTTACCCTCTGGTAAACGTTTACATAACTATGGAAAATCACCATTTTTAATGGGAAAATCCACTATTTCTATGGCCATTTTCAATAGCTATGTTAGTTTACCAGAGGGTACATTGATTTACCTATTCAAAATGGTGATGTTCCATAGCTATGTTAGTTTGCTGGGTAGCCAATACGACTGGGTCAAACGTGAGGGGAATGACAGGTTAGATTTGAGATTTGCTGTAGACATAGAGACGATTCCACCCAAAAGCATACAGCTTGATGCGTTCAAACGTGTCAGATTTTCCATCCTAAGTTTCACATCTACAAAACAAACTTCAGAGCTTGGAATCCACGGCCGATCTGCCAGGTGTGCATGGTTGCAACGAGTTGAACCTCGCGGTGTTGCAGCGCGCCCAAACGGCCAAAGCGGTGTGGCTGGTGGTCCCCTGTTGCATCCGGGACGGCCTGGGCGCCAAGGAGAACGCCGCCGGGGAGGTCATCCGGTCATCCATGGGGATCCATCACCACAAGTGAAGCCCCTCTCAAGCCGCAAAATATCTCACCCGAATTTAAGGACTCAACCTCAACATATGATATATGTTCTATACTTCGGGATATGTTAGTCTCCTAAACCTCCAATTGATTGCTGTGTTTTTTTTGTAGTTTCTCTTATCTTACAACCCTCCCCATCAAACATCAAAACACATATCTTTTGCCGCTCAACAGACACCTAGGCCTGGGCCAAGTCTCCGTGCGCAGTCCCAGCCTGGAAGGGAGCGACGACACCCGACATGCCCTGCTCTGCGGCGTGCTGGCGGCGGAGTTTGGAGCCACAGCCGTGAGTTGCATCGACCGATGCATCACCAACCGACATTTGGTGATCCAAGGTGATGCCATGTCAAAAAGTCCATGGATTGGATGGAGATTTGGGTTCATTTTGATTGGATCGGAATCACTGGTTGATGGAATAGAGGAAATACTGAAACATGTTTTTTGTTCAAATGTTTTTTGGGTTTGGCGGATGAATTGCGATGTTCGAAATGGAGGAGATTCCACTGGTTCTAATGTCGATGGATTGGATTGGCTGCTTGGAATAGATGGACTACAGGGAAAATCAACATCAATGGCATATTAGGCCAAAGTCTGGGCATTGAAGCATGTTCCTGGATTTGCCGAGTCGATGTTTTGATCAAATTCCCCCTTGGTATTTTTTCCCACTTTAGAACTGGGGAACCATCTAGCAAGATGTTTTTTGGTGCTAGGTGCCATCTTATATAAGGGAATCCAAGTTGGTTTGGACATTTTTGGGCGGAATCTGGAGAATGTGAAGTGTTTTAGGGAGGATTGAGTGGATGACTTGAAAACGTGGGAAACCTTGGTGACTGTGTTGAATGTTAGGTTGATGGGTGGTCCAAACGCATGGGCCGAATAATGTGGCTCAATGCCTTAGCACGTCCCCAAAAAAATAGAGAAGCTGGAAACCTAGAAATATGAGGTACAGCAAATACATTGTTTTTTTCGGGTTCCTATATTACTTTTTGTTTGCTCTTCAATGCCCCTGAAGTTGACTTCATATCATGTTTTGAGTTTCCAACCTGGATTTTTTCAGGATCAACTGCTCGCCGATGGATGTCCTTTTCCATTTGGTTGATGACAAATGTATAGCTACCTGCCATTTTTTTTCCGCAACCAGTGGTGAAGTTTGTTTCAGATCGTTTTCATCCGTTCTTGGTGCTTTCAAGATGTTCACATCCTATCAGCCAGTGGCGATGGGATGGTTTCCATCAAAATGTGGCGAAGGACCCCCACCTTGCAGATGTCGGCCCTGACATCCCTCAGGATTCATTGGAGGTTTACACCCAAAATTGTGATAGACATGACTATTAAAATGGGTACCCTCATATGAATTACCCTCTGGTAAACGTTTACATAACTATGGGAATCACCATTTTTCATGGGAAAATCCACTATTTCTATGGCCATTTTCAATAGCTATGTTAATTTACCAGAGGGTAATTGGGTGTTTTGCCATCTCCGGGGTTAAGGCGACTGGTTCCCCATGAAATCCGCTGCTGAATCCCCATCCCCTCTGTTGGCTCAGCAATTTTCAGCGCCTCCAATTCTTTTAAGGCCGGGCTGGTGGGCCAGGTACATCACATGGTCATGAACAACATGATATTGTAATCAAATTAGTAGCAAATATGATGTATAACTCTTCGAATCATTGTCGTAAACAGAACATATTCATCAGAATCAGAGTATAATCATCAGGGTGAAACATGATGATAGCAACAATATCAAAATCATCATAGTAATCACCATAGTCATCTAATAACCACTTGATCATCCTCACCCTCACCCTTCGGCAAAGATTGGCTTGCAGACTATTGGTGAGCTAAGAAAAGGGCACTTTTTGGCAGTAGAGGGACACTTCACCACACGTTCCACCAATGTGGCCAATTCTTGGCAAGCTGCGCTTTCCCAAATTCACAGTCAATATTTTGAGTTGATTTTGGTCGGTGGTCCCCCATTCTATGCATATATCCAGTTCAAGTTCAAGTTGACCCCCCCGGCTGCTGGCTACATCATCTTACATCCCCATTCTTTCACTGTTTGAAGTTGAATTTAGAGGGCGCCCTTTTGGTGAGTCAAGCCCCATTTGTTTCCATTGTTCTTCGAGTGTTGGGCAAACCAATTTTTCGCACTGTCAGATTTGAAGTAAGTTGCTGTATATCCTCATCATTTTAATCGTAGCGGGTCGCGAGGCAAGCCCTGCCCTGGCTGAGTATTCAGCCATGAGCATGGATCACATCAAGGAGCCTCAGATGGACTTTGATCTGCCAATGGGATTTTTCAGAGGGTACATAAACCACCAAAATAGATCCAAAATGGTGGTTTGAACATATAAATGATATATATTCACAATTGGATACAATAGATTGTCAGATTGTAGAATGTTAGCAAGTGATTAACAAGACTGGTGCTGAGTGCTCTATTTCCTGGCTCTGTTGTTGTCCAGCAAAGATGGGGATGAGATTTACAATGATTTACCAAAGGCACAATTTTTCGGGGGTTCAAGCTGCGATTTGTCTGAATTTTCATCGAACAAATCTAAAGAATCTAGAGATTTAAGCTGTGAAATTGCTGATGCAACCATTTTTGGAGTTGCAGATCAACTTCCAAGTATATCCAAACATGGGGATCCAAACTACGCATAGGAGTGCAAACCTGAAAACTCTTGGGGCCTGGGTTTGGGCTGACAACTCGGGGCAGATGGTGACTTTCGGGGAAATGATGATCCACCAGTGGATGGAATGGGCTGAAAACCACGAAATTATCAGATAAACTAATGATCAACCCAAATACCTTTGCGGATCTTTGCAGCCATAGAGTAACCATCTCACATGTCACCTGGGTACAATTCTTTCTTCCATTTTCTTCCAAGCGCGCAAATCTTTGGTGCCAGCCCAATGGGTTTCAGGCAAAGAAACGGGTAATCGAACGCCCGCTAAGCTGGATTGAAGAACTGCGGTTCCAGTTGAGATTTCCCCAAACATGACAAACATGTGGAAAAACAACAATCCTCTCCAGTGAAAAACATGTGGAGGTACATAAATCTTAGAAAACATGTACCATGGGATTATGTCCTTCTTTTCCGTTTAACCTTCGTGGGTTTCCTGAGCTTTGCCAGGGTGACACCAAATTCTTGGTTGGACATATCCTGACACCTCCGACTTTCAATGACTTCTCAAATCGGTTCATGGCAGGTCTTTTGAAAGATACCCATCACGAGGTCTAAACATGTTATTTCCATATTGTTTAGAAGCATCAGTTCTGATTTCCTTATTTCCAGATTTCATCTTTCCACAGATTTATTTCCAGATGTCATAATTCTGGTCATTCCAGAATCAGATCCGGAAAAAAAATCGTTTGAACCCTGCAGGAATTCCATTTCCACAGCACAGGAGCCTGTCTTCTGCGACCAGCCTTTCACTCAGAGCTATCCCTTGCCACCTGCTGTACCTTGGCGTTTGTCCGAAAATGTTGGAGAAAACCATGGAAGGAGCCCAGCATATAATGATTTTGTGGGATTCATCGGCCAACAGGAATGGGATATAATGACTTATAATGAGACATAGTGGGATATACAAGCAAGAACATTATATTTGAGGTGTTTGGAAATGGTGCTGTTCTCCCCAAATAGCCATTTACATAGGGAAGATCATGATTATCTGGGTTTTAGCAGGATCCTATTTTGGGATTTTTTTAGACACCCATCTGTTCCTATTAAAATGGCAACTTTGTAAATGGCAGAGAACTTCAGGAGGCACCCTGCTGTGATTTCTGTTCCAAACCTTAGAGCTGTTCATGCTGGTTATGAGCTCGCCAAAAAGCAAACCTGAAGTGCTTCCCCACCTGCCAGGTGAGGGTCTCTAGGTTTTAACAAAGGTGCAAATCCTCTCCTTCTTCTGCGATTTCTCCTCTGCCAGCTCCGCAGCGGAGCACGCCTGGACACGAAGTCTATATCGCGAGCTCCGCAATGGGCCACGCCTGGACCCAAACATAGAATGTCCGAATAGATGCCAGAAAGACTGCCAGATAGAATGTCAAACAACATGTCAGATATTGTCAGATAGAATGCCAGAAAGACTGTCAGAACATATGTCAGATAGAATGTCAGAGTAGAAGCCGGAAGGGCAGAAGGAATGAACATTTCTATTATGAAATATGTTAGTCATGTTATTCACTACTGTTAGTCATCATCGTTTCAGATAGATGGCTTGATGGCAAGGCGATGCAGTCATGGTGTTTGTGATGTACCACAGCAAACTGCAGAGATAGGAAGCTGCTGAGATTAGTCCAAAATGCCCGGAATCACTCGAAGTAAACTAATTGCAAATAATTTTTTTTTGTCCAATCTTTCGAATTCTAAGGGAACATTCTATGTTCTCCGCAATTTCCCACCAAAAAAAAAGGCAATCATATTCGTGCGCCGATGCTTCGAAAGGTGGCCTTCCACCCCTGCGCTTGTTGCATCAAAGGCTCCTCGGTGAGAACGCGAGAATCATCTTGGGGGAGCCCAGTGAACAAAGTTGAGATCAATTTCACCATAGTTGTAGAGGTTAGTTTCATATGTATATATATATATATGTATACACTTGTATATTTATATATATATATATATATGTGTATATGGATGTGTGTATAACAATTATAATGTAATGTCCAGAATTATATATTATATAGATGTATCCCAACTTATGGGGATAAACATCCCATGATGAGCAATGGCAAATTTGATTTGCTGGAAGAAATGGTGGATTTAGATTCAGATTATCCAATATGGAATAATTATGGTGGATTTTTGTTGTTTGATAATGGAAACCCCAATCATGTATATACTTCCATTTAGGTGTGTCTGAGAAATGGTGGATTTATTATGATGTATTCCCAAACTATGACAATGTGAATTGGGATATGTATTATTGTTAGCCAATGGATTTTGGGGTACTGTATGCCGTTTTCGCGCAAACCCATTGTATACTAGGATACCACATGTTTACAGTCAGCGAGTTTGCAAGATTCTACAAATAGGCTTACTTGGGATCTATGGTGGATATATGTTGAATGGTTGGCTCAACGGGAATCCACCCAAGAAAAATTAGATGAGATGGCTCAACAATCAAATTCCAGCATTTCTTCCAAGTCACATCTCTGCTTTGCAGGAAAAAGTGTCCACATCCTCTGCCTATGTTTGCCGCCCCTCCATGGCCTATTTCTTGAGTCTTCCGGCAGATATTTCGTGAAATCCACCATGTTACCCTCTGGTAAACTAACATAACTATGGAAAATCATCATTTTTAATGGGAAAATCAACTATAAATGACCATTTTCAATATAGTTATATTAGTTTACCAGAGGGTACATCCATTGAAACTTTGAGTGTTGATCTCCCAAAAAGTTCCTGTTTCTACTGGATGGATGTGGACAAACTACAGAAGGCACATCGAGTACTGAGTATCTATGTGCCGAGGTCATTCGACATGTTCATTTTTTTTGGATGAAGTAATTGCGTACCAACCACACATTAAATCCATCCAACTGTAGAATACTGTAGATATATCCACCATGTATCCAATTGTTTGCCTAGTGAACGAACAGACACCTATCAGTTGAGCTAGTCATTCATCATGGGGATGTACCCAACTCCCCACGCATGTTTGGGCAAATCTCAAGCAGCTATCGTTGGGGTCAGCAACCTGAGAGGTTGGTTGAATCCCCATGAACAATGCGTAGAATGGGCTACAGTTTCATATATTTCTGTGATCGAATGATATTACTAATGATATCTAATGATATACTTTCTAATGGCACAATGGGTGTTACTAAATCCCTTTCAATCCCATTAAATCCCGACCAAAAATCCTAATTGAGCCATTAAAAATACCCCTATCCCATCTTATTATACTAGTTGGTTGATAGCTTTCCCTACTATGGGTTATCATAATCCCCAATAAATTGGGTAGTATAAGTCCCTAGAGTACTCAATCAACCAAGGTATTCTTAATAAAAATCCCAATTAAACCTGTTCTTGGGTACCCATCGCACCACTTCCCACCTCGCCCCACCACCAGGTCAGATGCCCAAAATTCGTGGCATCCCCACCGGTTCCCAACCGATGCCGCCTGAGGCAGGGGCCTGGTGAAATCGATTGAGGGGATAGGGATGTGATGACTTTTTGTTGGGGTTCCTACTAATGTTGGTAAAACAACAATAAACCATCCCCCAAATCACCATAAATGGGTGGTATAAACCATTCCAAAATGGGTGGTTTATTATTGTTTTACCTACATTACTGAAAATGGACATGCAATGCTTATCTTGGTGCTTCCACGCTCGATTTGGGAGTGTTCATCCGACGGTATAATGAGAGTTTTGGAGCCTTATGAGCCTCAAACTCGTTGGTAGGTCATGAAACGTAATATCATGCATCAGTTGGGCGTGTCGAGTCATCGAGTCTCCGGCGACGTCAATGGTTCAATTTAATCTATTCACCTCGGTCAGGAGGTGGCAGTGCTCTTGAAGCAGTTGGAGGGCAATTGGAAGATCCAAGTTCTAGAGAGCCCTTGGGACTACCGTGGAGCGGGGTTAGATCTGGGTGAAATCTCTGTGAAATTGGGATGATGGGAAAAGCAGTGAGACTGTCACGTGAGGGTTCCAGTGATGCATCGCTAACACGAGAAACACACCCTGCAGTGCCTCATCTGTGAGATCATATGGGTCGAGGTCAATTGGAGGTACCATTCTGAAGCCAAGCCAAATAGGCTCATTTTGTTGGGTCTGAAACCATTTCTATCATGCATATGATAATCATATGATGGTTTCTGAAGTCATGGGGGATCCCCAGTCGTTGCCATGGTTGTTTCAATACAGTCAGATCATCCATGACGACTGATGCGGGTAGTGGTAAACTAACATAGCTATTGAAAATGGCCATTTATAGTGGATTTTCCCATTAAACATGGTGATTTTCCATAGTTATGTTAGTTTACCAGAGGGTAATGTTTATGATTGGCTCATCGTCTTCACCATTCTGATTGCCCATGCCTAGTGACAGCCAAAGACATCAGAAATCTCCTGGAGTGCTTCTGGCAGCAATTCCAAAATAAGGATTGCAGATATGATTTTGGTGGATTGATGATCCGATTTTGGAGGGATCCTATATTTTTTAATGGATTATATTCTAAATCTATCAATTGAATCATTCATTTTGGGTGGATGACAATTTTCACTTGCCATGTTTCAGGATTCTTCGTGGTGAATTCCATATTTCGTCGATTGTTGGTGGCACAATCCAGACATTTTTTCACCGTGGAAACAAAAAGAAAAGATTGGAATCAATCAACATCAGCCAAGACCAAACAGATAACATAGGATAACATTGATCTCCATGAAAATTGGACATCAACAACGAATCATTTTGCTCCTTGGCTTCGAAAAACCTCGAGGCATGGGCCGTCAGAACATGTCATACGAGGAGGTCCGTGGATGTGGGAAGTTGGACATCTTTGGACCATGGTTTCAGAACTGGTCGTAAATGGATTAGAGTTGGGATATAGTATGATATAGTATGATAGTCAGAGGCTTATGATATTTGGTGATATTGTGTAATCTGGTTGCAAAATGTTACAAACCACTTAGCTAATCCCATGGATCACCTAAGTATGAGATATGAAATAAACCAGTCAAAGCTTCCTCGATTCGAGATCCCAGATGGTATAGAAGCATATAAAAGCTTCTTGCTCGTAGGTACGGCAGATTTCACGAAAAAAACAGACAGCTGAAATTGACCTGGTTCCATATGTCGTCTATAAATCAAACCTGGTTGGGGATTCATATAGAATATTGAACTTTCCTTATCCAGCAAGAATGAGGGACCACACAGCAACTTGGATGGCGAAAGCACCGCGATTTGGCCGTTTCTGTGTTGCAGAGTTGTTCAGTTCATGATTGCTGGGGAATGGTTGGTTAGCGGATTGATTTTCAGCCATAAACAGAAGTCTTTGTTGCAGATTTTGCAGGGTATCCAAGGCTGGTGATTTTTTAACCAACAGTTCTCTGCTGATTTGGCGGGCTAAGAGGAACTCATGATCCCCTTGCAGAAGCAACGGATCAGGCCACATCAGGTATGCACAGAATTGCTGATGTGGAGAAACACCTTGAGATTACTTTGCAATGGATCATGTGATACTCTCTGGTGAACTAACATAGCTATTGAAAATGGCCATTTATAGTTGATTTTCCCATTAAAAATTGTGATCTTCCATGATTTTCCATAGCTATGTTAGTTTACCAGAGGGTATCCATTGACATCATGTGTTCAGATGTCGCACTTTCTAAATTGGTGATTTCACTGCCAGAAAAATCCACCGTTCCGAGAGAGGTGATGGTCCGAGACAACTACTACGTGATGTCAGGAGACCGGGGCTGGTGGTGGCCATGTTGGGCGGTCACACAGGCCAGGTGGTTGATGCAAAAACCCGGACATTGAACATGGATGGTTCTAGCAAAAATAAAAATGACCCATGAACAAAACTGTTTCTTGAGTTGTTTTTTGCTACATTCATCTAAATTCCATAGATTCATCTAGATTACATATCGTTTTCCGCTCGTACATGAATGTACTCCTTTGACAAACATCGCCGCCCAAGAGTTGGTCAATGATGCCCTCAGCCTCTTAGGAGGGATGCGGAACAAGACAGTGCGAACTCAGGGTCACAACGGCCATGCCCACCGACAACAGGTGCAAACTCAGGGGAGGGACAGGTTGCCTTCCCTGGTAAAACAAGAGCCCTGAAATGTCAGAAGAGATACAATGTGAGTCGAGAATGTACCAATATCAATTCAATTCAGAAATCATATATAATTCTTCATTATCATAGTAGGTTATTGAATCTCAAAACCAACAGGAACATCGTGCTGGAAGCCCTTTTTTTTCAAGTTCCATTCTTAACTTTTAAGGACCCAACCAAGACCGGGAAAAGTTGTTTTCACTAGGGATTTCACGTCTGTGTTTTCAATCAATGGTTGGCTTTCGATGTCAAGAAAATTTTGGAATTGTTTGGAATCACCAAGCACTGTTTGACTGGCACCAACGCCAAAGATCCTCCCTAGCTATCACCGGGGTTGAATTGTAAGGACGAGATAGTGGAAAGTCTGGCTTTACCATGCAAAGATGGAGTTTCGGAAGTTCATTTGGCTGAAGTTGAATGATTTGAGGGAACACCTGGAAACCACTTTATTCGGAGCTTAGAACCAGAGAGTTTCAACCGCATAAGATCGCATATTGATTTTCCTAACTCTTGATCATGTGTGATGGTCAAATCCCATTATATATTTCTAAACCATGTCACAGATCCTCAAATCGAAATTCACCATATTCATATCCCATTAATATAAATGTTCATAAATCCCCAAATACCATTTGTCCATTCTCCAAGGAAAAATGGCATGCCAAAAATCCCCTGCGGGTCCCGCGCGAAACAGGTGGCTGTGGCCAACACTGCCACGAAGGAAGTCTTCCATTTCTACAAGGGTCCCAACCAGGCGAGGCGCTGATCTGGACTGATTAAATTGAAATGGCTTTAAGATGATATGCCCCGAAAATGGGTTTGTCTGAACATTTTAGGTGCAAAAAACACAAAATTCATTAATCATATCATTTTCCCCATGAAATGTTCGTTGTATTGAGCCATTTAAAAACTAGACAACTCGACGAATTTCTGGGGCCCATCTTCCCCATATTTCATGGGTCACCACCGCCTCAGAGTATATATGGAAGGTGCATCTCTGCCCAGGAGATTTATCTCGACTTCATTGGAAGCCAGCTGGTGAAGATGGACTTTGATGGGGGGGAAGTGGAACTGAACAACGGCTCCTTGAAAAAAGCGTAGCGATGGGGAAACGCAGGGTACCCGAAAAGGTGTCATTGATTGCCATGGCTGGCAGTGGGAAATCCCATGTGAATGGATGTGAATGGACATTTGGTGGGAAAATCAATCGGAATCATTGAATGGCCATTTAGATCCCCATCGTTAAAACGGACACATTTACGGTATTGTAAAACGGGGAAATCATCGAAGTAAATCCGGGGATTCTCCAGCAGGGTTTGATTACCATTGGTTAGTTCGGTTAGGTCAAGATGCGGCCAAATACGTAGCATCCCTCCACTAGACATGACAGCCAGGAGTTGTGGCTTGGAAGGCAATTCTTTCGTCTATAAATGGGCTATTCTCAGGGTCTATGTTAATTGCTGGGATGGTAGATAATCCGTTTATAAGGGATAGATATTACTATTGTAAGGTGCATGTTTGCATTATTCTTGGACATATTGCATGTTCTGCATGTTGCCCGATACTATTCTATACTGTTACATGAAATATCTCGCTTTGAGAGGGGCTTTGAAAAGCCAATGACCAAGAATTTACTCAGCTTCCATGAAATATGTCTTCTGCAATTTACTCAGCTCCTCTGTCTGGTTATCCGCGAACTAACTCTTTCAGGGAGATGTTCTGGTAATCGAAGCTAACCCAACAGCAAGGTATTTCCTAGGATTAGAGACTTCCAAAAGGAGTGGTTTCCCAAAAAATGGACCAGAAAGGAAGTTGTTTCGTTGGGTCCCCAGTTTAAAGAAACCACCAACAGGCGAAAATGCCCTATTTGGGCGTTGTTCAAAGTTGAGGTATCCCAAAACATCCCAAAGCCACTGCTTTCCCCATTAGAGAAGACCAATTTTGGATGCGTTTTTCGACCTCCACGACTTGGGAACTTTCCATTTGCATACTACTTGCCTATCCCGGTGAATCTCTTTCGCCATGTTTGAGTATTATTGGGAGACCCACTGAGAATTACGCGCGCCGGTGGGGTATCAACGTCAATCAGGCATGTACTTCCCAGCCAGTAAGTTGCCAATGACCCACATACAATATCATATAATTACTTATAATATTTTACAATATCTTATAATTACAATGAACATGAAATAACTCTGTATGTATGTATATACAATTATATACATATGTATAATATATACATATATATATATATGTATATGTATACTGTAACCAATTTACAACTGAGTGATAACCATAAGCCAACCCGGATGCGCTGCCAACTGGAAGCTTTCGCTATCCTCGATATTTAATGGAACCCAACTGGGGTTTCCAGCGATCAGGGAAGCAGCGGTGCTGGGGTCACCTAACATGGAGCAAAGACCCAAAATATGAGCAATTTAACCCGAAGGATTTGCGCTGAATCCACAAACAGATTCAACGTTTTTACCCAGGTATAAATTATATTATATAAATTCCGATATGTCCGGAATCCCAAGTTGTTTTCAATAATTGGATGAAATCCGAAGAACCATTGCATCTGTTCAACAAGTTGGCTTGTCCAAAAATCTGGCGCGCCCAAATCCACTGGTTTATTCATCATTCCCCAAATGGCAACAACCGGGGGGTATACTCCTTGGGGCTTTAACTGCCCAAGAATAGATGGTGAAGATCGCCCAATAGCTGGTGTTGTTGGTTGAGCAGCCCTTTATAAACCCAACCATGATTGCGGGTGTCATCTAAACGGCCTGGTTGAATCCTCAGCAGTGGAAAATCGCCCATTGAGGTCGATGACTTTCCAATACAGATGTCTATTGATAGAGGACTTCCCGTTGCCACGTTTGATTACCGGAGGGTAATTCCGTGTAATTCCCATGATATTCGCCATTATATCCCCATTCACCTCATCCAGAGTTTTCCGGATGTGGCCTGAAGGTCTTGGCATGACGCTGCTGTGGCAGCGCGGTTGGAAGAGGGTCGGGCTTCAGTTGTTTCAAAATGTGGCACCCGGCGTTGCAAAAATTTCAAGTCCAACCACCCACAAATATGCGTTTGGCCGGCTTTAAACAGGGTGATTCAATTGGGGATATAGCGGAAAATAAGCCAACTTGATTGTATGATATTTGGGTATGTCAGAAAATGGGGCATGCCCCAAACATTGTTAGTCTAATGGGTTTTGCCTTAAATTTTTAGAACAAGCCAGATGAGGCTACACTTAGCAAGATATATTGACACAAGAAGGTCAGGGGGGTCACACAATAAAGATGCGATTCAACAGCTAAACACTAACATGGGGATTTCACTGTTGAAGGCGGTTGAATCTCAGTATAGGGTTAAAAATCAAATGTATTCAAATGTACCGTTTTTTTAGGTACTGATTTGATTACTATTTTTTGTCTACATTGCTGTTGCGTACAGTTTCTTCTGAACCCAAAAGGCAATCAAGTATCAGTATGTTGTATGCTCCCATTTTCGTTGCTTCTTGCAATATCCTTGTGTTTATCAAATTGTTGCGTTATAGTTTCCACCCATCAATCGAGATCAGGTCAGACCAATGGTGGCAATTGACTAATATTGCTTACCAGGATGTTGAACAATTTTTACTTGTACCTGGCCGAACATAAATTGACATATCAATATGATTTCTCCAAATTTGGGTTTGTCAAACATGAGGATTACCCCAAAACAGCCATTTGAATTTGAATAGGAAAAATGTCATAACCCATCGGAATTTCGGATGCAAATGTTTCAAACAAACTATTTTTACCATTCATAACCCCTTCCAAATCGCTTTCAAGCCTGCCAATGTGGTGTTAAACATAAGATCATGTTCATGATCGGATATTTCTCCGGGGTTCGTGTGATCTTATAGCACTATACAATTTATTTCGCGGTATGATCGGTTTTCGATTGGTTACGAGGCTCCACTACGGTATTTCCATTTGTTTCTCTGAAGTAAACAATCATAGATATGAAACATCCACATGAATGCAGATCATTTCCGAACGAAAAACCCATGGATTTCCAAGTTATTTTTCGGTGTTTGCTAGATGGTAAATCATGAAAAATCGCCTGTCTGATGCTTAAATCAGTTCAATCCCAAATTTTGGGTGAGTTTAGAATAGTTTTAATCTGTTTAAATATGTGTTAACCATCTAAAATCATCAAGTCTTGCAGATTGTTGGGTTCAAACATGGGATCAGACAGTCACCTGTTTCGGTTTCGCTCAGATCATTGGATATGAATACCATGGTTACAGGGTATCTCCCAACTTACAGAGAGAGTAAGATCCCACGATGATAGCCATTTATAGATTCAACTGCACCCGCAAAGTAGGTTTTATAGTATAATATAGTATAATATACAGCCTTGTATCCTCATGAAATTTCCATGAAAGTCCATGGATTTTTTGGCGCCAGGACGGCTTGGCGCCTCCCCAGCAGGGCATGGCCATGCCAACAGCAGCTATGCCGGTGGTGGAAGCACAGGTCGTTGGAGCAACAGGTGTCGTGGCCGATTTGTTCTTGGAGTTGTTGGTGATTGTTGGAATTTGTGATGATAACAAGGCACATTTAGTGATTTTTTGTTGGGATTTGTGATTTGTGATGATTTTGTTGGGATGTCGTTTTTTTTCCTGATTTTTTTTTTGTTTTGTGTTTTGGGGATGTCGAAATGTCCGAGAAACTACAAGTATCCAGGATTTGGGGGATGTTTTTTGTGGGTTGAACTTTGGACTGGAGGATTTTTTGAAGTACCCTTGGGCCGGTTTCTTTGGGGATGATCCTTTGATATCTTTTGGATGATTTTTGTTTGAACTTTTCTTTGGATTTGCTATTAGTGATGGTTTTGTTAATTATAAACTATTTTACAATTATGTGGCAGTGGCAAAAGCCAAGACATTCCGAAACCATGGCTACTTAATCATTTGAGGGTTTATAGAGCTTGAATGATTGCCTTGATTTTGCGGATAGTTTGCGGTTTAGCACATGTATCTGGCTCAGAACCACAAACACAGCTTGGATATGAGGGGATACTAGTTGTGGATCCTAAGTGTAGTTGTGGTCCCAACATCCGCTTCAGGATGCTTTAGGTGTGTTTTTTGTTTTGTGCCCCCATGTGGCTGGGACAATCAAAGATACTCCACAGCAATCCATTTACAGATGATTTCCGGAGCAAAACTGGTGATGTTACAGTGCCACGTATGATTCGGGACTGGGGCCTAGGTATCAGAGCCCTCAAGTATATAGGACATCGGTATTTACACTGTGGGATGATGTTTTTTCCAAAACTCACGTCCCGCTCTGCAGAATTCCCAGAGTGTATCTCCACTATTCTATTGAAGGTGTCACACCGAAGATTTGGTTAGATCCCATATTGATCCAATCACATACCAAGTATTGTTAGTTAAACTTGGCCAAAACCATCCGATTTTCACTTCAAGTCCCTGTTCGGAGTATGTGAATGTAATTCCAAGATTTCTGATTTCCATTGGTCGGCTTTTGAAACGATGAATTCGCACCCAAAAAAATGATGTTGTCCGAAAAATTAGGGGACAACCCTCAATTCCAGTGGGTTCGAACCTAATTTTCCAGATAAACATTACCATAACTTCAACTATTTTTAACTAGAGGTTTAATCCCCTATTTTCAGACCCCCATGGTTGCTTATCCCAGTGATGTTCATCAGGACACCCTTCAGCCGTGGAAGCTGGGAACGCACCGGCCTAGGAACTGCCACTAGGTTTCTACAATCTCCAGTGGGAGCCGGGGTAGTGTTTCGGAGCTATTATGAATAGAGTTTCCCAGCCACTGATAGTCATGGTTATACTGTTATACTGATACTGCCATATACTACCTACAGATACAAGGATGATTGTAAGCCATGACGGGAATCCCAATAAACCAGCCAGTACAGTGGGATTATAGCAACAAAAGGGCGTTCATGTGGTGAAGGGTAAGGCACCGGACCACTAAAGATGGTGAAATGATCACCCAAAATTGTGTTTTACCACAAAAACTTAGGAATTTGCAGCGCGTATACTATACAGCTACTATTTGGTTGGCCTAAACCAACCAGTGAAGGGGAGGATTTTAGCCCTAGAATTCATGGCATTTATGGGAGTCATCCAGCGGGTTGCAGTATTGAAATCCAACTCTTAGCGCGTATTGACAGAGAAATGTGAAGATATTGACGACAAGAAGAAATATGTTCTATGGATTGGTTTAAGGGAAATCTACAGGAAACCACCGATTTTATCCTCAAATATATATATATATATATATATAGAGGTTTCCTGAAGATTTTCCCATCATCCATTTCTAGGATATGTGGGTAGTATCTTACCAGAAAGCCATTCGAATACGAAAGCAACTAGTTTAATGATGGAAGGTGAACATATTGTTTCTTGCAAATCTAAGAAGAATACGCTTTGGTGCAGGTTATCTAAGATTTTCCATGTTGGCAAGATATTTCAAAATGCAGGTAACGACAGATTCCTCGCAGAACTCATGGTTGTTTCATATTTTTTTTCTAAATCCCTGGTGGAGCCCAATTTGGACTGACTTGGACCAGCTGGAAGCCCCATGAAGTTCATCCTTTTCGGAAGTTCTGCCCCAAAGGGGGAAGTTTCCATGGAAAACACCAAAAAACCCAGGTGACGACTGGATGTGAGAACTGGAAATCTCCGCGCGGCGTTCATCGCTGCGCAACGTTTCGACTTTTCCAGCGACACTGGGCGAAGTCCGGTCGCAGCACGAGTCGACGAGTGAAAATTTGCCACCAAGCTGATGCCATGTGGCCAGATGGGGGAAGAACGGGGAAGAACATGGAAGACTGAGAAATATGTGGGAGTTGGACGACTTATTTGAGTATACTAAATTATACCAATATATACAGTACTAGTAGTATAGTAGTCCTTGACTAGATCACTATAGATGTCTCCTATCCCTCCTATTTTGGTGATGTCATGATTCTGCTGTCAGCCGTCCCAGCCCGAGTCGGGTCATTTTTGCATCCAGTGGGGTCATGTGGGACCATGGAGCGACGAAATGATGGGCCCTGGCGTCCAACCCCCCCTTAAAACCACAATGGTTGATCATCATAATAATCTTCCTCATTAGCCATATCATTTGATGCATTTTGGTGAATAAACCCATCATTCATCATTCCCATAGGATAATCATAAGTCGCCTAGGTGATGAAAGTCTTTTTTCTGCTACTGTAACATTCCAGAATCAACTAGTATAGCAGATTTCCAATGTTTTAGATATTCCAAAGTATCACATTTATACATACATGATATATATATATATATATCATATATATATATATAGATTGTAGCACACAAAATGCCAATTTCATGTTGGTGATTTCCAAAAGTCATGGATTGCCCACAGCAGATCTGCCAGGTCGTCAAGGTCGGTCGAAACTGGCCGTGACCGGAATTTCCCCATGGGATGTGCATGTCTATATGATCCAATATTGCAATCTACATCTTGCGTATATATTATATATATTATATATATTATATATTATATATATATAATATATATATATATTACATATATTACACATACATACACCTTACGCACATGTATAATATATATATATATAGCAGCCTGATCCAGTCCCGCTAGGGGTTGCAATCCGCTTGGATCCCCGACTCCCCATGGCAGATTTGGGCTCCAGAAGGGTCGGTTTGTCCGTCCTTGACGCGTTTTGGTTCGCGGGCACGTGTGGTGTCCATGTCGGGCGACAATAGCAGTGAATTGTCACTTGGCTGGTTAATACATGTTAATACGATTTCATAGGATTTCCCAGTTGATGGATTATGAAAATCCACAATATATTGTGGTACATCCAACACCATCCCCAAAATCACCATAGGTAAGTTTATGGCATTGGGTTTCCCACATCGCCCACCATAATCATCAACCAACAAAGGTTTTGAACACCGCTCCAGTCCAGGGAATCTGGAAGGGTCGCTGTTTTGAGGGTTTTGAGGGTGCCCATGGCGTTCTTGTTGGAGGTTGCTATATAAGGAACCCAAAATAGAAGAGTGGAACACCTGGTGGAATTATGAGGTAAAGATCATCCTCGAAACATTCACTGGATTGGTTTAAGGGAAAATTTACAGGAAACCCCTATATTTCATAGGGAAAACCATGGTTTCCTGTAAATTTTCCCATTAACCAATCCATTGAAACATCCAGGAGACACATGTTTCGGCATCTTTTTTGGGGGCTGCTATACACTACTCTGGACAATGTCTCGACCTCATCACAGCGTTACGACTTGGGACTTGTCCGGTTGGTGAAGTAGTTTGTACTCAGACGGGTTCAAAAAAGGAAAAGCATCTAACAACAACGAGAAATTTGACGAGCTCTAAATGAACACGCAAATAATATTACATATATACATCACATTTTTCGATATATGTGATTATATGTACATATGAGAGTTATATGACATGGTATGATCTACAACTAGTCCGGGTGGTGGTGTTGTTCCTGCGTTAAAGATCCACATTGCATCTCCTAGGACTCCTTGGGAGAGGGCTCAAACACCAGAAATCGGATGGTTATCCAAATTTTGTTGGTTCACATGCCGAAGGATCATTGGTTGTATCCAAGCATGCTGAATTGAGCAGTGGCGGCAAGACGCTCCTGTTGGTGGATGATTGGTTCTGCGATTTCAATGTATGGGCTGTACATTATCATTGGGGATTATCATCATCCATGAACTGGGAATGCCGTTCTTAACCAGGCAGTATTTCATGCATTTGATGTTGTGGGATGTTGTACTTCATCCCTCTCACGATGGATGATGATCCACAAACCTGCGACTTATTCAACGAATTTATGTGTCTGGGGAGAATGATGTTCAATAGCGTTCAATTCATTTAAATCATGACTTGACCTCATGTACTGTTATAATCTTATATATATATATTGTATATTTACCCCCAGGCCGGGTGGCTCGCCCGAAGGGCGAGCCACCCGGACTGGGGGTATATCTTCAACTTTACATTTAATTTGGAAGATCAACAAGGGTATTAGGGAATATTAAAACTCCCACCCCCGTTAAACTTTACATTCAATTGGGAAGATCAAAGGTATTAGGGAATATTAAACTCCCACCCCCGTTAAACTTTAGATTCAATTGGGAAGATCAAAGGTATTAGGGAATATTAAAACTCCCACCCCCGTTAAACTTTAGCTTCAATTGGGAAGATCAAAGGTAGCGTGTGTGATGTATCGCCCGTTCATGATGTTATGATGATGATGATGATGATGATGATGAAATGAGTAGAAATGAGGGAATAAATTTTCGTCATCCGTTTGCCCAAACGGACGACACGGGGAATCTCACAAAACATTGGCCCTGCGCAGTCAAAACGCACTTTCCCGGGCAAGCCATCCGTCCTGGCCGTATATTTACAATATATATATATATATATATATACATGTATATATGGGCATGTATATGTACATATACATATATATATATATATAAATTAGATTATATATGTACATTACAAGATACCATGAAATATGGGTTAGACATGCTTGTCGATATCATGCAACCTGCCACCACCAAAAAATCATGACGCTCCAGTCTCACCGTCTCAGGGAAGGAGACCATGGTGCCTGATCTCAGTAGAGTTATCAGTCGGCTTCCACACGGTGGCTGGAGGCATAGGTGGTGAACATAGATATACAATGATATACATTCGTTGTATGTGTTTTAATTACATGTATATATATATATATACATATTGATGTGTATATATATATATTGATGTACATACTATATATATATATGTATACAGTACATACCATATATATATATATGATATGTATATGTTTATAGATGCAGATTCAAATGTCCTGGATGACATATTTGAATATCTTCCAACCCATACGAAGGTGCTTTGTATAGGGATTTGGATGTGTTTTTCTTGTTGCGGATGACATGGAATGACACGAGTCTAAATTCAATATATTTCAGGACCTCAGGACATCTATGTATAACTATATACACATATGTGTACATACACTGATTGCTGAATGTCCTTTGCAATTTGTATATTGTACGTTACCAATCTACATCATGGCAAACCACGGACACATTTAATGACACTGGAAAGTCACCATTTGGAATTGCACCATGGTCCACAAACCGGGGATTCGTTTAATCGCATTTTGGTACCAGGGTACATGCATTGCAGAGATCGTAAAAGTATAGTATAAACTAATGAAACGGTGACGTTATTTACCTGGATGATATGAACAATGATGATACTCTTACTGGTGCTAAACGTAGGGAATGGGGTTTCATGACCTATAAGAACCATTTTCATAAAATCATCCCAGCAACCCCCATTCCCTACGTTTAGCACAAGTAAGTACTGAACTGGGTTTCCTTCACATGTACGGGAGCGGTAGCCTCCAACTTCTACCGTGGTGAATCACAGTTCTCCTGGTGATGTCTTGAAAAAAGTGACAATCTTTTGGGAAAGAAACATGGTTTCTTGGCTAAAATTTGAGAAAATCAAAGTCATCCAATTTTTAGATCGACACCGAACACCACCCTCGAGTATACGAGCTATGGAACATGGCCCATTGACTTCGATGAACCAAAGAGATGGTGCTGGAGCAATTTTCATGGTGGAACCCTGGGGCCTGGAGAATGCTACAGTTGTGTATTTTAAAAGCGATTCTAATGAAGGACTGTTTCATATCAATATCCTAGAGAAGTCCAGAGAACTATATAGTTGTTCTTTTTGTGTATATACGTTTGTTTCTTTTTGTTTAGTTTGTGTTTCTTGATATCTAACGTTGGACAATAAGACCAACTCCCATACCTCCTGGGACTGGATTTTTCACTGCAGCACTCCCACCTTTGAGTCACAAATGTGCCGAGTCGAATTCTTTGTTCATCGTATATTTTCCAGTAGTAGACCAGATCAAGCCTGAAATGACACACGGTTGTCTACATTTGTCTCATTCTACAGTCGCCAATCTGCAATCTTGGTATTGGTTGCAAACTGATGTGACAAATGAATACAAATGGTTTAAATCATCAGTTTTAAATGTTTCAAAAGAAGTTAAAATATGTTTTTAAAGATGACAAGTTTCCATGTTGGGCTTTTGAACGATGTTGGCTTAAAAGCCTCAGCCTTGTTACCGAGATGAAGACCAGAGCAGCGTTGGGATGCTTACGAAGCAACAACAGGACCGCCCGAGATCGGGTGGTGTCGAAGCGACCAAAATTTCAGCTGCATACGCTTAAAGGAGGGATAAGACAGGTTTCTTCCACTAACAACATTGGACATGAAAGCAACAATTATAGAGGTATGTAAAATCATATGAATGAATATTCAATGGACTGGAAAAAGTAACATAACCTTGAAATCCAAAACATTGGACAAAAGCAGATTGATATTTCTACCGATGATCCAAACGAAGATGCCGACTTTATCCATCACGATCTCCGTTGGGAAGTAATTAACGTGATTTGTTCCAATTGTGAGTCCGAACTGATCCTAACTTCTAGGAAATTCTATAGGATCATCCCAGGGTGAAAATTAAGAAGAGATCTACCCCCCCAAGAATAGGGCAGGGGACGTACTGAAGTCGTCAACCAGAAAGTTACTCCATGTTTGGTGATAATAATAAGAGTACTTAAGAAGTGTATTATGTCCCTGTATTTTGCTGAGTTCAAACTTGAAGTGGTTTCCCCGAACACGGATAGTTAATAGTCGATAAGAGTTCTGTACTAGAATTGCTAAAACAGAAATGACGAGTATGAAACTAGAATCTCAAATCTACAGCAACTCCACACTAAATACCAAAAAATCAATGGTTGTAACATTTTGTAACCCAGTCTGAGTTCATGCTTTAGCGCAGCTACAGGAGCAACTGGACCTGACGAAGATCAAGGCGCGATTTGTCAAGTTTGAAAAGGCCAAAATGGCAGCGGAATTTCACTAAACGGGAAAAGGTATAGAAAAAGCCATTTGAGCAGTTTCAAGATCCCCTGTTGATTGATGATGATGGGGTGACTCTAGGAGTATTGAAATGTATTTATATTGAGTGGGTACTCACATTTAAAACCTACCTCACGGATTTTTATGGAATATCACCAGTTAGATAAGGAATATCACTTGGTTATGGGAACAGTGTGGGATATATGTGGCTGGGGCCATTAACTGGGACCAGGTGAATGTGCAGAACGAGAAGTACCTGCTGGCAAGGAGCCCAAGGATCCGTTTTGGTTCACTGACATTAGCACCAAAGATAAGTCATGACATGTCTGTGGGCGTACAGCGTTTGCTGTGCGAAGAACTGGTTACCTGGGTTTTGGCCATACAAAGATCAAGGACGTTTGTAAAGCAGACCATTCAGATTCATCCTGTACCCTCTGGTTATTTAACATAGCTATGGAAAACCACTATTTTTAATAGGTAATCAACATAAATCATCTATAAATGGTCCATTTTCCATGGCTATGTTAAATAACCAGAGGATACATTGCAAAGATTGGCGAACCTCGAAGCTATTGAAGCGATATAGCTTCCCGCAGCCTTCATTTGGAGACCTTGCTACTCGCTTCGGCCATAGGGGAGGATGCTTGGAGCTACAGCTATAGCACATCAATTCCATGTAGGGTTCTCTAAAAATAGGGTATGCCCCAAAATTGTTACTTCTGGGAAAATGATGACAGCCGAATACAACCGATCAAATTTGGGTTACTGTAGCCGGTTAGCCTATGAAATCAGACAAAGCCACCTCTGAAATTCCCATGTGAGCCTTGGTGAGAGGCAAAACCTCCAGGCGTTCTGGATTTCATGGTAAGCAGCATGAGGTGTCCAGAGGTTCTGAAATGGCCGGTGCTGAAACAAACCGACCCTGCCTTTTGTGGGCTGCTAGTGGTTCAAAAAGCATGAATCGATCCTCTAAAACTGTCTGTTTGTGAAAGGGTCTGTGTGTAAAAGGGTCTGTGTGAAAAAGCGTCTGTGTGTAAAAGCATCTGTGTGTAAAAGTGTGTATGTGTGTAAAAGCTTCTGTGTGTAAGAGGGAGTGTGTATGTGTGTAAAAGCTTCTGTGTGTAAGAGGGTTTGTGTGTAAAAGGGTTTGTGTGTAAAAAGGTCTGTGTGTAAAAGGGTCTGTGTGTAAAAGTGTTGTGTGTAAAGGTGCTTGCGTGTAAAAGTTTCTGTGTGTAAAGCGTCTGTGTGTAAAAGCGTTTCTGTGTAAAAGGGTCAATGTGTAAAAGCGCTTGTGTGTAAAAGTATCTGTCTGTAAAAGTGCTGGGGTGTAAAAAGCCCTTGTGTGTAACAGCATCTGTGTGTAAAAGCGTCTGTGTGTAAAAGCGTCTGTGTGTAAAAGCGTCTGCTCCCACTAATAAGTAGGGTAACCAATGAGGAATTAGTAGCCAAATCGTGAGTTTCCACTCATCATGATTCATTGTTATCTATTCATTGTTGGTATAAGTCAAATCCCAATCTCATTATCCCTTAAGAAAGAAAGCCAAATCACGACTTCCTCAGGCTCATCCTGAAATTCGAGATATGATCAGCGTCTTCGTCCATCAGGTGGACGTCGAAACTTCGACGTCGAAACTTGCGGGGTGGAAAGATCGGAGACGATTCCATCTGTGGATGGGCCATAAAGACATCTACTTGGAACCAACATGACCTTTATTTGGAGGTCAAATCCCAAGCTAATCCAGACTGGATGTGGAGCTCAAACCCCAGTGGTTTACCTCCAACAAAGGAATTGGGCGGCACTTTCTCCAGAAACGTGCGAAACGTGCCATGGTTTAGTTTGTTCCAACAGTTACTTGTACATACTTAAGTATTGTATTTTTATTAATTTTTGCTATGTGCATTGATGATTCTCTACTCCTGCAATTTTCATGTAGCATTACCGATTCCGCGACGATTCCATGTCAGGTCTTAGAGTACAAGCCGGAGAACATCCTCTGCTTCGCCGGCGACTTCTTCACGAGGTGCCGAAGGGCAGATATAAAGCGTACATTCGTGCAGTATATGTGCAGTCAAAATTCAAGCGTTGATGGTTTCCCGTGGTTTCCCGCACATGTCATCGGCAATGAATGCGGAGCCATTTGCACTTGATGTTGACATTGTCTACTTGGTTTCAATGAGTAAGTATTCACCACTTTGTCATTGCTGTAGATGTGCGGGTCCAATTGACTTAACCATTTTGGAGGTGCATCAGTTAACGACTCTTTAACATATTCTAGTTGGTCAACATCCCGAGTTTTGCTGGTTTCTGGTTGGCTGCCGCCACCAGGTCAGACCACTGAAAACAGATCAGCTATCTTTGGTTTAGCTTGTATTTTATTGATTTCTATGGTTCATTCCTTGTTGGTCTTGTTGGTCACATCCCCATTTTGGGCGAGGTAAGTGAAATCTCATATGAGTTTCGAACGTTGACACGATAATGATTGTTATAATATACATATTTATATATATACACATGTAATAAGCCTCTTTTTAAATGAATCCTCCCATAACTCTGAAAATCTACCCTCCCAAAAATTGACATAGAGATAGACAATTTTTTTGTTGTGGCAAGTAATCTTCCAACCCCCAACTGATGGCAAGGTCTATATTGAATGAGTGGAGGGTCACCTTTTTCTACTTGGTGGTTCATCCCACTTACTCAGTAGGTTACTGTTGTACGCCTGGTTTTAAGTGGATAGACCCTACTTATCCCACTTGCAACCATGATAAAACCTACTTATAAACTACTTGTAAAGTGACTTGAACCACCAAGTTCCTCTCCAGGGAGGATTTATTGGACTTCGTGAAGACGAAATCCCAAGCTGCACGAGAGGCACAGAGCTGGTTGCACCATAAAATGGGGGTATCAACGATGATACAGAGATTTTAACCAACCACAAGTCGGGGATTTGGAACCAATAAATGAAAGATAAAAGGAAAACAATCACCCAATGTGTTTGATAATGTGGGATACACCCCGGTTTTGGTCCCAAATGGCGGTTGGTTGATGTTGGTTGTGTGTAAATCGACTGGTGCATGGTAGGATTGGTTCCTTGCAAAGCCGGGAGAAGCTCCGAAAGTTGCCGTTTGAAGATGTTTGAATTTCGGGAAAAGATGCGGCTGTAAAGACATCTTTCGACCGATAACCATGGTATGACATGGTGCAATTCCGGATCAAACGCACCGCACGGTTGTGATGTTCACTGATCATCTGTGCCACACCAGGCCTCACGATGAGGGATGGAATATGTCTCACCTGACAGCTACCTATGTTTTTTTGCCATAGAAAGGCAACTTCCAATCTGTTTCTCAAGCACATTTCAATCCAAATGATCATTCAAAGTCTTGAATCACTCAGAACTTGTTCAAGCTTGTTCATCAATATAACTCACAATACAATTAACAAGATTCCAACTTTATTCAGAAGAAGCACCTCGACAATGATAGCTGGAAAACCTCCGACCAGAACTGGTCGCGGCTAATGGTCACCCCCGATTCTCAACCAAAAGGGAGGAGGATTGGGTGGTTGCAGCTAGCAAACAATTTCCAAAACCTATATACTATATACTATATATAAATCTAAAATACTTTCTTTTTTGAAACATATCATTTTGAATACACTATATTATTTGATAATTCAATATTTTATATAAGAAAAATAACTAACTAGATTCTTTAATGATTTAAAATATAATCTGGATAATATCATAATATATGAATATATGTTTGATTAAATATATATCCCAGTTCTTCCAAAGGACGCAGGAAACTAGGTCTTTCAAGTAAGACCCTGGTTTACTTCGAGAGCCTGTTTTACTCATACTCAATTTTTGAGGGTCGCTTGTCCCAGCCCATCGACCAGACAATCTACAGCAGCTTCCACCATGTCTATGTGAGCTATAGTATTGTGGCTTCCAAGGGACAAAAAGAGTGGCACGTCCAAGCAAAGAACAGACTTACTTGACGCAAAGCCTATGTTTTATTCCATGACCATTTTATGGCATTGTCGTGCCATAGTTTACCTGCATTTTTCTTTTGCTAGCTACAATACTCTACAACAAAACATGCACTATTCACACCTCATGGATTGGCAAAGTCAAACTGGCAAAAACCCACAGCAGACCACAAAATCAATCCTTGTCAAGTTTATGAAGCTAAGTCAATAAGTTCTGGGGATCCTTTAACTTGCAAGCTGCTATAGGAGCTGTTTCCTTACCTTTCTCGGGAGTATTAGTAGCAGGGGCCATTTCGGCTCCAATTTCGGCTCCAATTAGGAGCAACGAAAAAATTAAACCATTGATTGAAAAGGAATGAATATGAATCTGAATCTATGGAGACTCTGAATAAATTCAAATTCACAATATACACATTAATTTGATTGCGCATTTACAGGTAAAATCTAGAATGCCAATTCTAAATTTGATTTTTTCTTATTTTTGGGTTTTATATTAATTAAATATATTTGATATAATTTTTGGGTAATTATGATGAAATAATTTTTAGATTACCAATAATAATTTTAAATTAAATAGATATTGGAAAGGTAAATTTAAAATTTATAGTGGCAATATTTTAAACGACGATTAAATTAATAAATAATAGGTAATATTTTTCTTTATTGATATTTTATTAAAGATATTATTGAAAGAAATTAATATGAAAATTATTATATTTCGTTTAATATTTACTTATAATATTTTTGGATAATTTTTGATATTTTTGGATAATTTAAATTAGAATTTGATAATTTATTTATTATTTCTTAAAATTGATATTATTTTATAAATTCGATTGAAATTGATTTTTTTTTAAATTTGGATGGGGGATATTTGGGAGGATAATTTCTTTAAATATAATTATAGATTTAAAATATTTTTTTATATTATTATATTTTTAATATTATAATTTTTATTTTATTGGTTTGATTTTTTTAAAATTAGGAATTTATTCAAGGTTTAATTGAATTAGGATTTTAGTACGTTTTTTTTTTTTTGAAATTATTTTTGAGGTTATATTTTTTACGAATTTTAGATAAAATTATTTTTAAAAATATTTTATATTTGAAAAATCGAATATATATTTTTGAAATTTATAAAAATATATTAAAAATATTTTGTTTCCCTTGATTTAGATATTATTTTTTGGTATATATATATATATTCTTATATGCATTATATATTTTGAGAATTAAATTTAGATTAAAAATATAATATATCCATGGGAAGGTTCCTAAACCATTAAAAAATAATTTTTTCTTATCTTGGACCTGGCATGATAGATTTTGATATACGGGTATTCGTACTTTAGATCCGGACGGATAAGATAATCGGGTTTTTAATTCTATATGATCATGGAAGGATTCCTAAATTCTATAAAAAATACTATATTTCCCTATCCTGGAGCTTCTATATTATATTTTGGCATATTTATGTATGCATCGCTAGGGTCAAAATAATCAGGTCAAGAATATAATATGGCGATGGGAAGGTTCCTAAATCCTATAAAAAGATAAAATTTCCCTATCCTGGATCCTACATATTATATTTTGGTATATGCGTATACGTATTAGTGGGGTATAAAAATAATTAGGTTATAAAAAATTTATATATGCATAGGAGGATTCCCGCACCCTGCAAAAATAATATATTCCTATCCTAGACCCTATATATAAATAAATCCGTAAAAAATACTATATAGCCGTAAATAAATTCCCAAATCCTATAAAAAATAAAAGATGTTCCTATTACGAATCCTAAATATTATATTTTAATATACATATAAATATTACTAAGAGATTTAAAAAAAAAAACAAAAAATAATATAACCATAAAAAATTATCTATTTCCCTTTAAAATATTATTTCTTTATCCTAAACCTTATAAATTATAATTTTTTTTCGAATTCCATATTAATTCGTATTATTTATACATAAAAATATATAAGAAATTCCCACATCCTATATAAATCTTAATATAATCTAATCATATAAAAAATATTCTATTTCCTTTTCATATTTATTTTTGTTTTTTAATAAAAAAAATATTTTAAAATAAAAATTATATAATAAATAATAATTTGCTATTTTTTTATTTAATCAAACAAAAATTACCAAAATTATATTATTATAATTTATTTTATTTTCCATATTTTCATCCTCATCTTCATCATCCTTAATATTATTATCCTAAATATCATAATCCTCCACCTCATCATCCTCAATATAATCCTCCTTCACCTCATCATCCTCAATATCGTCCGCAATAATATCTTCGCACCATCATCATTATCATCCTCATCACTATCATACATTATCATACATTATCCTCAACCTCCACACTATTTGGAATCTCTTGCCGGGATAATTTTTAAATATCATAAAATATTCATAATACATTTATAAAATAATCAAATAAATATAAATTCCACCCGTTTTAACTAATTTCTTAACTTAACATATTTTCCTTAATTCTTTTCCAAATATATGGTAAAATCGGAATCTATTTTTCAATATAATATATATATACATAGTAGGTCAGCAATTCCCCCCCTCCCCCCGTAAGACCATAGTTCTGCATGAATATTGTATGTAAGAGGCTATTTTATCCTTGCCCCTCCCCCGTGGGACGGGTGGGGGCTAGGTAATGAGATAATGTGTTACTAGCATGTAAGGCAGTAAGTAGGTAGTATGGGAGTAGCATATAAATGATGGATCTAGGGTCTACTTCACCCCCGCCCCCCCCTGTGGGGTGGGTGGGGGCTAGGTAGTGAGTCACATGCATATAAGGCAGTAGGTAAGTAGTATGGGAGCAGCGTGTGAATGATGGATCCAGGGTCTATTTTATCCCCGCTCCCCCTGTAGGGTGGGTGGGGGCTAGGTATATAGTGTGTCAGTAGCACGTATGTGGCTAGCATGCTCCACGATCGCCGTGCGGGATGGGTGCGGTGTTTTAGAGGTATCATGTAGATAGTGTACAGGTTGCATGTTGCTAGCACGTATGTATGGCATATGAGATCTTAACAGTAGCTGGTACATGGCTACTATAATGGTACTGTATGGGCAGCAATAGGTTGTAATTAGATTGCAAGTTTATAGGTAGTACATGGCTAGCACGTATGTATAGCATATGAGATCTTGACAGTAGCTAGTATACGGCTACTGCAAAGGTACTTCATGCGCACTAATATGTTGTAGCTAGATCGATGTAGGGTGCAGCTTACCCCCACACTACCCCTGTATGGAGGTATCATGTAGAACGTTGATATAACATATGACAGGTACGTGGCTAGCACGTGTGTATAGCAAAGGAGATCTTGATGGATGGTCGTATATGGCCAGGATATATGGCCAGGATACCCTGTATGGGGGAGGGGGGTATGGGAGACCATAGGATTGGGGGGGGGTTGCCGGCCGCCGGCCGGGACCATATATACTAGTATATATATATATATATGTATATATCATCTAAATTATCCAAATTGTTGTTTACATCGGTCCCGTACATAATATATTATATCATAAAAAAATATAATATATAGGACCTAATAAGTTAGGAATAATCTCTCTCAAATGAAATTGATCTGAAATATGTATATATATATGTATATATTGATATGTAGTTTTTGAAAACGGATGGCATAATTTCAAGGTAAATCTGTGTCAAGCTAGCTCGATTTTGAAGTTGACGCTTCAAAGCTATTTTGTTTGCGCAAATGGGAACCACATATTTTGATAAATGGATCGATGAAGTAATCGCAATTCCATCCATTCTTCATGATCTTTCATGGTCTTTCATGATCCTTCTCAAATTCGAAACTGAGTCTGGTGACTTTCCACCAATTGCACCAACACTTTCAGCGTCATCTTCGTCGCTCACGATCCCGGGTGTCGCGCTGCTCGCGAGCATCGCGACCTTTGTCCTGGGCCATGGAGTTGGATCATGTGGGTAAAACATGGTAAAACATGGTAAACCAATAATCAACCAACCATTTGGGAATGGTATACAACACCTGTTTATGGTCATTTAGGGGATGGATTATTATTGCTTTACCAACATTATAGTAATCAGTTGGTAAAATCATTGGGATGATGATTGGTAAATGGATTCGGATTGGATTATGACTAGCTGGTAAATTCGGGTGTGGAATAGTTTTGGGAATTTTTTTTGCAACAAGTTTAGGAATTTTTTTTGGATGTCTTGGCTGGTACCATTTGCCTTGTGTTTGCAATGGTTTTGAACTTGAATTTGCCATTTTGCATGGTATTTGCCACATTTGGGCATGTTGACCTTCCATTTTACTTGGGATTTGCTACATGTGGGCATGTTCACCTTCCATTATGTATGGGATTTGTCACATTTGGGTTTCTTTAGGGTTTCATTTAGG
>BGPT01002012.1:28129-40393 GCA_003297045.1 Symbiodinium sp. clade C Y103 | reverse complement strand
AAAAGGCAGGAAAGCAGAGAAGCAGAGAAGCAGGAAAAGCAGGAAAAGCAGAGAAGCAGGAATCCAAAAAAAAATCCTAAACTTGTCGCAAAAAAAAAACTAAAATAATTAGCCCTCCATAAAATAGTATGAATGTTGGTAAACCACCTACGAACCACTTGAATAACTCCATGGCCCACCTAAATGGGTAGTCTTCATTTTGGGGATACTTACAGTAGTCGATTGATTAAAGATCAATTCGGCAGGAAACAATGCTTTTTATCCCACAACCTAAGGATTGACTGTATATTGTCTCTTCAATCAATTGACTTTAATGTTTGCCAGTTGCAAGCTAGTTGACAGCCCCCAATATCTATAGTTATATCAGCTATATCTCCAATGAACCCAACAGCTATTGGCTATGTAAAAGTATATATATATATGATAATATATATATATATGATAATATATAAATATTTATTATATGTGTATATTAGAGTCGTGTCTACCAACTTAGCGATATGAAAGAGTGAATATGCATTCCCAAATCATTTCGGCCGCCCAGATTCTCATCATCTCCAAGTCGAAAGAATTCCTGCGGTTAACGAACTGTTGCGAGGTCCAAGCTGGTGGTGGAACTAAGCCTACTTGGGTCATCTTGAGTCCATGCTCACATCAAGATCTACTGTAGGATAGTGTTTTAGTTTAACAATATATATGTATATATATATATATTTACATATGCATAGAGGGAAAGACAAGTTTCATTTCAATCAAAGAACCTTTTTTTGGAACTTGAAACAAGAAACACACACACTAGCTTTCATACTCTTAGCAATTAAACATCCTGGCGGTCTGGGATGGGCTTAGAATCCATCCAGCTTGCAGTCAGCGCTCCTGGCTCACAGCCTTGTTGGCAGCCAATTCTTCAGTCTCTCCAACGTTCACATGCCTGAGGTTTGGCCCAAAAATCTGAGCCGTGCTCACCCAGTTCAGTGGATGCAGTGGATGCTTGAAGGATTGGAATATCATAGAAGATCCGTAGAAAACTTACTGGTGCTTAGTAGGGAATGGGGGACTGGGATGATTATTAATCGTTATTATAGGTCATTCCCCCGTTCCCTGCTAAGCACGAGTAAGAAAATGTCTTTGAAATGTTTGCATCAGAGTGGATGACAACTATCCACATGAATAGCCAGTTGGATTCGTCTCTATGAGCTGTTGGGCTTGGGCGTCAGATCCTTCATACTCATACTCTCTGGTAATTTAACAGAAGCCATGGCCCATTTCGTTTGATGATTTACCTTTCAAATGCATTCAAATGCTGCGTGTTTTGGGATTTTTCCCATAGCTATGTTAGATCACCAGCAAGTAGAAAAAAACGTTTTTGTTGGTCAATGTCCTAACCGTCCAAGCCCAACACTAGAGTTTGAAGGGTCACTGCAACTACAAGGTGGAGCCTCCAAACGGTAGCTAACGTTGGTTTAGAACTAGGTCAAGCATGGTTTGTGATGGAAATATGTCTTTCTGTATATATACATGCATGTGTATAAATACATACAATATATTCATAGTGAATGGGGTTCATAAACCAACTTTCAACTGGGGGAAATCAAACCTCACTGAACGAGACAACAAATTATACCAAACGAGAATGATACGTGGTGACTATTTTTGACTTATCACTATGATTCCCGAACTCTTGGAAAGTTTAAAGCCGCTTCATTTGGTCAAACGGGCCCTCATTTAAAAGAACCGGAAAGTCAAGTCTTATCCACAGAGTGGCGAATGAGAAGTGCTATATTGGGCTTGTCCAGAATCAGCAATTATACCGTAAATACCCCAAAATGGCAATTAGATCGGTGCGTCTGAACATGGGGCAATAACCGTCAGAATGCAGCTTTTGATGGGAAAATGATGATACGCAAGTAGATCTTGAGGTACCCTAATTCGAATCAGAAACCTATATGCAAATAGGTATGTGTTCTGTTCTAGTTGGGACGATTGAAGTGCATTGTCCAACACGTGATTTAGTAAAATGGTGAAATCTATTGGTTAGCTAGACTCAGGTTGAATTAGGTTTCACCATGTTTCACCCCTACTTGAGATCCTTTGAAAAGCATCCACAGGAAGTTTGAACCAATCATGACCTCCACATACCTTTGGTGTCCTATGCCCTCGAAAATCTTCGAGCGAAGAGGAAGTAACCTCTGGTTATGTTTAACAGTTTGCTATTGACTCAATGGCCATTTGTGGTTGGTTTTCCCATGAAAAACATGGTTATTTTCCATCTAGCGATGTTAGTTTACCAGAGTAACCTAACCTTTTTGAGTAACCTTTGTAGGAACAAAATCATCTGTCAGAGATCACCCATCTCTGGTTTTGTATGTGTCATCTCCAACCCCGGAAGAACTTCATCTTGTCCAAGCTGCACATAGTCTGGCTTCAGGTACCTCACAATATCATGGCAGAGGAGACTCACATACCGCCAATTAGAGATGCTGCTACCCAGTTTCTCGGGGATCAAATCGAAGAAATAAGGCGGGTACAAGGTGGGCCCCCCCAGTTACACATTGGTTCGTAAACACCATTGACTACCCTCTGGTAAACTAACATAGCTATGGAAAATCACCATTTTTAATGGGAAAATCCACTATATAAATGGCCATTTTCACTAGCTATGTTAGTTTACCAGAGGGTACATTTCCAGATCTGGGTGTTCCAGCTCCATCCTGATAGATTCCTCCAGGATCATGCCATGCTTGCGAAACAGCGAAACAGGGTGAAGGGAGTGAACAACTCACGGCGATGACTTCACGAAGACCTTGATTGTGAGAAAGGGCCTTGATAGCTACAACTACATCGACATATCTTGACTTGACGGCCTTTGTTCCCAGCCTGTTGACTGCTTACACCAACCTTCAAAATCGCACGAACGCTGCTAAGAAACGGTTGGAGATCACATTGAATGGTATACAGCCATTGGGATCCGGATACTTCTTAGAGTCTTAGAGATGACCACAGGTCTTTGTCTTGCAATTTTTATTTCTATTCCATTTCTATCGATTTTCCCAACTATGGTTGGCTGCAGTCCCTATATCCCTTTACATCGCAATGTACACATGCATTTTCCACATACCCACTATTCCCTATGCATGTTCTCGCACATTGGGGACATCATACCTATTATGGATTCCCGTTCTCTTATATTGTTGCTTGTCTAATCCCCCATTCATCCCATGTAACTTGACAAGGGCCATTGGACATTGTTGGCTATATTCCCATTCTATCTTGGTTTCTATCTGGTATTCGATGTTTTAGTTTACCCGTGTTTACCCTCCAGGAATCAAACGTGGCAAATGAACATCCACCATTTAGCTCGATTATGTTCCCATTAAACCATCTTTTCATAGATAAATTTCCATCCACGTCTGATTCCCAGAGGGTATATCCTTTGTTTCTGTTTCAAATCCCGCCCCAACATGTGATTTCATCCTCACCATGGTTTCCAGAGGGGTGTTTAATATAAACGGGGGATTCTATGCATTAAATCTCACTCCCATTCAACCACTATTGTAATCCCATTGTAACTCCCTTATCATCATCCCCTGATTATTCCATTGTTATTCCAACATATTCCAACCAACTGGGCTCCATGGCGCAGCCAAGACGCTTCTCGGCGATCCGTTTCACCGCCTTCGGCCAGGTGGCCGTGAAGAGCAAGGTCTGTCGCTCCGCTGGAGCCTTTGGGACGCGTCATCCCGGCCGTGGCCAGGGTCCCCCCAAAACATGGAGGTTTCGAATGGGGAACTCATGGGAAAAGACGGGAACATCGGAACATCCATTGTGAATGGGGGGTTCAATGGGAAATCATCTAGAGGGCAAGCAGTTGTTACCACCCTTGATATAAATCGGGAGGAGCATTGAGGACCAGGAAATTATAGGCACAATTTGAAACTATAATATAATACCAACATTGTGAGTTTGCTCAACAAAAATGAGGGTAGTTAATCTTGATCAAACACATATCAGCGGTTTGAGATAGGTCTCCCTTTTTGACAAAAATGCAAAGGTGTTGACGAGAAACGTCTAATCGAATCGACCGATATCGACCGATATATGGCCCTTGGTTTCGCAGCTTTGTTTCGGCGCCGCACGGCTGAAACCATGCAAATACTCTCCATTTGGGCTGGTTTTAAATTGTTTTGGTTGGTTCAGAAGTAGTCTCAATCATAGACTTTTAGTGGTTCTATGTCTAAAGGTGGATGAGAATACAAACGTATATAGACCCAACTTGTAATTTGGTGGGAAGGTCTTAAGATCAAAACATAAGTCTTCAGTTTGCCTCGCAAATGATTGTCTTGACTCAAGATCCCAAGTACCATATCTATACATAAAAGTCCACTTGTTATGATCCTATTTAGTACATACCCCATACCCCCCTGGCCCCAAAATGACAAAAACAATTCTCGATGCTTCACACTCTTGTTGATGTTTCATCTCTTGAAAACAGGCTTTGTTATTTGGTCTTCAAGTATGGATGTGTAGATGCATAGATAAAGGTCGAAGGGAACCGCATTGGATTTGATTAAATCAGATTCATATTCATCAGAGAGATATAAAAATAGACCAAAACAAACCAGATACGATAGATAATCCATGATGAACCTATATAGACCCTGCAAGTAACCACTAAAAAATGTGTTTTACACTTTACATAGTTTTCCCCCATAATTTTAGTACTTCTACCATTTTCGGGGGGGTCCAAACAGAGGGTCTCCATGGATTCGACCACCTGGCCACCCCAGGCCGGACAGGCCCGTGGCCTGCGAGAGAATCTTGGCGATTTCGGGTTCAAATCCCATGTCCAGCATGCGATCCGCCTCACGCGTTTCGGTTGAAACTGAGGATTTCAGGAGCAATCTTTGGTAGTCTGCAAAAAAAATCGTCATCTTTTGATGGTGATGGTTGTGACCCATTTAGAGCAAAAAACTGAAGGATTAAACATCCTCTCCAAGGTTGGGAAGGAGCAAACAAGAGGATCTAAGCAGCAAAAACAATGATTTATGGAAGGAAAAATAGCAAAAAACGACAAGAGAAGGAAAGACCGGATCCAAAGTTAGTCAAGTATCTTATCGCAAAATCCTCTCCCTGATCCTCTATGAGCTCAACAACGAAAATTGCATTGGATAGATTTAGATTCAAATAGTTTGAAATTATTTAAGGGGATGGGTCAAAATTAAAGACTTGGGGGACCACAGATTTAAGTCTATGTTTAGTATTAAGCATCCAATGATTGGAGTACCTAATTTTGACCCATAGCCATTTATGAAATCCAGAAACTTCTTAGATTCTTGACATTTCTTGACCTTCCCAGCAAGTTTGTCTCATTCGTTGGTCCCGTTGCACTTCTCAGCACCGGTCTCAAGACGGCAAAGACACAACTCGCATTAGAAACGCACATTTCAGGTCTGTGGCCCTTCAAGCCAGTGATGTTCCTGGCTTATTTCATGATAATCATGATATGTAACCAACTAGTTACAGGAGCTCTCTCATTCCATTCACAACAGTTATTCCATCATGTTCCCATCATTTTGCCAACAACGGCCATTGAAAAAAGGGGCCAACAAACTGCACATCATCCCAATTCCAGTTCCGAAGGTGAAGCTTTAGGAGCCTACCCGGAATGGAAACCATCCAAATTTCTGAAGGTATTGTATAGATACATCTCTTTTAGGCCATTTTTTGGCCATGAAATTCATGAAATGCAGTGTGGTAACACTCGAAAGTATGCGACAAAAAGAAACGCCGTCATCTTCGGAAAGTAGGGACATTAGTCCTACTGATTTGCCAAATGAGCATATACGCATGTCCAACATCCTACTGAAAGATCTACTTGGAGGTTTCCTAAAATAGGGGTACCCCCAAATCATCTATTTTAATAGGATTTTCCATTATAAACCATCCATTTTTGGGTACCCCCAGCCATTAGGAAACCCCCACTTGGAAGAATGTGGACTCAACGACTCGACTCGTCGACAAAGCGAAATGCATTCGATGGCTGGCGATTTCAAGCCGCGGACAGATATCACGAGCTGCTCCAAAAATCATGCCAGGTAGAGATACCCTCTGGTAAACATACAAAAAACTATGGAAAATCACCATTTTTAATGGGAAAATACACTATAAATGGCCATTTGCAATAGCTGTGTTAGTTTACCAAAGGGTAACATGCAAATAGATTTAAAACCACCAACCATACTGGCTGGTTTATTAGTTATTGCTGGTTAAGATCCAGTTGTACCACCATGACTTGGGATTGGCAAACGAGCATTTGTGGCAAAATGCAAAAGATCAAGAAGTGCACAAAAGGAGAACATATCCACTTGAGCCACGAACAATACACCTATGCTACAAGGTGATGCCCCCCTAAGCTAAGTTGACGCACATAACTTGTTCAACTGGGGTTTATGTGGAATATAACAATACTGAATGGGTTCTTATAAACCAACAAACATCACTGGGGGTGTACCACCTATCCCATCTGCACAATTTCTTGGAAAACCACGTGGCATAGAACTGGAAAAGGCGCCACTGCAGATGATCCATCCAGACATGATCATGGTGTCTTGTCCACTTCTATGTCAGTTGGTTTTAGGCAGTAACCTACCGGAATGACCAACCAACAACAGGAAGTGTCCTCCTGGTTACAGGTTGGTTTATAAACCCATCCAACTACTTCCATCTCTATGTTTATATAGATATAATGACATAGACTTATTCATATGTAGACAGAAATCTTCATGAAACAAACCCCAGACTTAACCTGTAGAGTCATTGCCCTCAACTGTTGTAAACGGGATTATATAAATTATACCTCATGTAACTAGTTGGTTATATTATATATATAATGAAATAAGGCTTGTATAATCCATTTATTTCGTGATGTCCCATCATTTTCCCATCTGTTGAGGGATATACCTGCACCTTTTTCGGTGCCAAAATCCATGTGGAGCCTCGTCCAAGACTAAGAGTTGCACTTGCGACCTGGTGCACTGGGCTGGGGCCAGTGGGGTTAGCCTCCTGGCGATTTCACAATGGATTGGTTGGGAAAATCATGGAAAATCTACAGGAAGCATCAGGAAGCATCAGGAAGCATCAGGAAACTATTTTTTTTTTGTGTTTATTCCCCTTTAAATATGAGGTTTCCTCGATTCCATCAAACCAATTCCATGAACCAAACAATCCAAACATGTTTGTGTTTTTATTGATTCATGATAGCTAACTAAGTTGATGAATAGAACAACTATGAACAACAAACCTGGGTTTCTGGTGATGGAAAAACGAAAACCCTTGATTGGTCATAAACTATAACTGGCAAAAACTGTTGGACGCTCCCTTACTAATCTTAACTGGATTTACATATCATTTTTTATAACTGGGGGGGGCACCACCCTTCAAGAACTATTTCTATTTCTATCCATTTCCTATCCACTTCATTCCACTTCATCATCCCAGCAGCAGCCAAACTCAACGTTTTCGCCAGCGAGTTCAGGGTTGGTTTTCCCATTTACCAGGTGGAGATCGCTTCATCCTCAATCATCTCACCTGGTCGCTTGAGGTGCGTGACAGGAGATTCCCAAGCTACCTGGTGGCGCCCCCAAGTGATGTTTGTTGGTTTATAAAGCTACTTAACTAGTTCGCTATGTCCCCTGTTAACCCAACACTTCGCCAAACTGTAGAAGCAACTTGCCGTAAATTGCGGTGAGTTAGCTAAGTTGGTTCAGAAGTGACCTAACTGTTGGGTGTATTGTAGATATCCTGAAGCCGTTAACGATTATGTGTAGGTGTATAAACGAACAGAGGGGCACCAAATATGGCACCAAAATAAAAGGGTACCAATCCCCTTTGGACCCAATCTGAGTGAAGATTAGATGAGTCTCAAATGGGTACTTGGAGGATCATCCCACTTAGAAACTGGTTTGTGACCATATTTATAACCCAAATACCATATAGGATAACCCCACTGAGGGGACTTACTAACTAGGTTTATAAAGCACTTACTAAGTGGGCTCATTATCCAAGTATGAGACAAGACAAAAAAGGTACCCTTTTGTCCACCCCAAAACAGCTGGAAACTATGCATGTTTGGAAATGCAAATTCTAGGCCTAATGGATATACATGGCGAGTAATGAAACCCTTTGAATTCACATTTATATCTATTGGACTTATTTTAAGCTAATGGGATGAAAGGGGATGAAGCCAACCGTTTTATGGGGATACAATGGGGATATAGCGAGGGATACGGGAGATACTGTAGATCTATGAACTTCCAACTTCCACGCCCCGAAAACCAGGGCTGCAACTGGGCATGTTGTGACCGGTTGGAATTGCTTTTAATTAACCATCTATGAAGAAACTAAAGACTATGATGAAAATTGCCTAAGATCTATTTGTCTTAGCTTTTCACATTAGTTGGCATCAGCCCCCCAATTGTAACTGGCTAGTGCTTTCTTGGGATGATTTGCCCACTACCAAATGGGATGATCCTCCAAGTATTGTCCACCGAAATGGCCTAAGAGACGAGAGTTGCTGCAGGTCTCGGCCCATGACTGTGAGGCACAAATCACATGTCTATATGGTTTCAATGTAGAAGGCTATCTTCATAGAACAATGCACATTCTAGATCAGATCATACAAATTGATATAAAGATATAATATATATTTATATATTTTTATATACATTTGTATATATATATATTATTATACATGATCACTCAAATACATATAAGATCATATAAGTATGTCCATGTCATATTCTTTACATTTCTATACGATATACACGTGATCGACTTACCCCTTTTTCACAAGCAGAACAACTCGGATCCGTCTCCACCGTGGCGTCTCCACCTGTGAAACCATCTGGCTCCACCAATGCACACAGCACAGGGTTTCGTGCGCCCACGTCCGGGGGACGTGGGCCTTGATGCTTCGTCATGTCCTCGGGCCCCCAGGAAAAAAAAACCTGCAGTTGTAGCCCTGAACAATCATAACTGGCTTATTAATCACAGTCCAAGGCATAAATTGCAAACGATTATTGGTCCACGCAAGCACACATATAGCTGGCTGGCTGGATTGTGAAGTAATGATTACCAACCACTGATCCAACCACTCTATTTCAGTTGCCACTAGCTCTGTACTGGATATCACCCACTTCACTAACCGCTCACCCTCCTGTAAACTTCCATAAAACGAAAAAAACATAATTTTGTAGATCATTATATAGGTTTTCCGCATCTTTTTGGACTTTTCCCCCAGAATTATAGCCCTTAACAGTTATAACTAAATTATAACTAAGGTTACAATATTCTCATTGCAAACCAGTTATAACTTTTCAGGGCTATACCTAATAAGTGAACAAATGCAAAGTGCTCACTCATTCACCAAGGGTTGTGAAAGCCGTTGTCTCAAGTGATCCACCCCAAAAGTCTACTCAAATAAGGGCAACAACCCGCCCTGACTCCAATCTTCGCTGAAGGTGTCGGTGTGTATGTCAAACCCCGAGAAAAAGATCGAACAGTTGGAAACCTGCGAAATGATTCTTGATGTCCAAATCATTTCCTTTACATCCAGGTTTATTTCGATCCATATGTCATCGCCCCCTTCAAAGCCTGGAAAGTAGTCTTAAAAAACTCTCAGAACTAGCAGGGATCTAGAAGGTGGTCATCCCAATTACACAACTATAGATAAAACTAGCTAAATATAGGTACTGTAGATATCTTTACCATAAATCCAAGTCTTATGTGAGTTAAAAACCAACTTAGCGATTCCGAATCTCGACACCACCTCTACCATTGTCTCAAATCCACCATTTATACACGATGTCCTGGCATTTACATTGGATTTACATAGGTTTTCCATATCTTCACCGGTGCTTTTGTTCGCTTCCAAACCCAGCGTCCGTGTCACAGTAGCCGGGACAACATGCGTTGATCCGCATCTGGGGATTCTCCCGCGCTAAGATGCGGGTGGCCGCAATGAGTCCCAACTTGGACCTCGGTTTGGTTCGTGCCCGTTTTGATGGCGACGATGGCAACAAAAAACTCGATGTGTAAAGAGGTACATATACAGATGATGTATATTGTACCGTATAAATATATACAGTCACATTATATAGTTGTACTATCATATTATATATTGTAAAATACTATATCAGACATCTATGTATATATGCACATATAATATTTATATACTCATGTATATGTACGTACATAGTGTTATTGATATTAATTCTGATAGAAACATTGATATATCATATATCATCAATCTATATAGACAACTTCAAACACGTAGATGTTATGGTGCCCCTCGTCTTCCCAACAACAAAATCCTGGAGGCCCTAGGAGGCCCTGGGCAATGGAAAACCCAGCATGTCTAGTAGGAACACTGGATATTCATGAGAGATTCTCCATTTCCGGGATTGGCGGAGGCTATCTTGGCTCAGGGGATTGACATCCTTTTCCAGTTGGTTGCACTCGTGAGAATAGATGATTCACCCCATGAAAACTCAGGGAATAGTTCAGGTACCTAACGAAGAAAAGGACTGATCTATGTAAGGTCTATGTAAGGCCCGGAATTTTCCCACAAGATATGGCCCTATATGGTACAGTACCTCAATTCTAGGGTCATGAAACTCCAAAAAACCAAGCTTTACAGGTAGATGATAGTAAATCACATCCCAAACCGATTTGATTTCTCCTAAAGGACACTATTGGTTTGGGAGATATGTGCTGATTCATGCTGATTCCCATCACTGCAGTGCCAAGAGACATACTGTAGATCAGCGAATAGCCACAATTACTCCAATCCTGCATCAGGAAAGAGTGCAAATGACTGGAAACATCAGCCATTATTCAATCAAAACAGCACATTTCTATAGGATGGCAATTATCTGGGTAAATTATAATAATTCACTAATTTGAATTAAGGCCATTTGGGGATGAGGTAAACTAACATAGCTATTGAAAATGGCCATTTATAGTGGATTTTCCCATTAAAAATGGTGATTTTCCATAGCTATGTTAGTTCACCAGAGGGTAAATTATCAGATGTCAGTGACCTGAAACGTTCGTGCAATCTAACCATGATTCCAGTGAAGTTACGTTGTGAGGTTGCCACAATTTCCCCAGACAAAACCATGTTTTTTGTATTACCATGAATCACCACTGATTACCTTCTGGTATATTAACAGTTCGACCCTGAGAAACTCGCTATTTGTAGAGGAAACTAATCTTCCAATCCCGATGAATGCCAGGGTCTATGTTAATTTACCAGAGGGTATAACTAATTACTATTGATTTCCCATTATTCAATAAGCTGTCAGCTCACCAGCTCCATCCAAGCTCCCTTGCAGTCCTTCTCATGATGCCGCTTGGCCAAAACGTCGCTGCGAAATTCGGACATAAGATCCTGGCAGAAGGGTACAAGGTGAGGCCCCTTAGATAGCTAAGGTGGTTTGCGACTACCCTCTGCTTACTTAACATAGCCATGGAATAGCTAGCTAATTTTGGATGGTTTTCCCATTAAAACCTCCATTTATAGGGGATTTTCCATGGCTATGTTAAATAACCAGAAGGTATATGGTGGCTTCCATGGGGGATCCCCAATAGCTGGATGGTTATTCGAAAATAGAATGGATGATTTACGGGTGCCCCCTTATTAGGAAACCTCCCTAGAGAATACCTATGGTTTATGAGGGATATAACCATCGTCAGCTGGATTTAATTTATGAATCAATTTATACCCGGTGTGAGGGCACCACCTCTTTGGGGAAGGCCCCAAAATGAAGGATCGCAGTTTGATATGGAGATCAAACTAAACATTTGGACCCAGGAAAAGAATAGGAAAAGAATAGTCAGAAAAGAATAGGAAAAGAATAGAATTGTCAGTCATTTAACGTCAATCAATGTTGCGTCCAAACTTTAATTTGATCATCTGAATCCTGGGTCCAAAAACCAGAACAGTAAACTCAACAGCCCTAAAGAACACCACCTATTGTCCCAGTCATGACTGTGATTCATCCCCTAAACCAATGACTCAGCACTTTTCTTTCTCCAAAAAAAACAGTTAAAACTTAAAACTGGCTTATTTCATGATCACCAACTAGTTCCAGCAGTTATTTCATCGCACCTAGCTGACCTAGCCCTTCTTTCCAGGATTGAGGGGATAGGATCATCCAGAAATCTGCAGACCGCATCGATAGGGTAGGGGTGGGGGGGGTCTTC
>BGPT01002012.1:0-24841 GCA_003297045.1 Symbiodinium sp. clade C Y103 | reverse complement strand
CCCCCCCCCAAAGAAGATCCCCTACACCCCTCTACCGAGGGGATCTGGAAATCTGCATGGGCCATGGCCTCTATAGCTATGTCTGCAAGTACTGGAGGCTATTTCAATGTACCCTCTGGTAAACTAACATAGCTATTGAAAATGGCAATTTATAGTGTTTTTCCCATGAAGAATAGTGATTTTCCATAGTTATGTTAGTTTGCCAGAGGGTATTTCATTGTGCGTTTATTTCTTGGAACATTACACAGGAACTGGTTAGAAGAACCATGAGGATATGTCCTTCAAGTTAGCTTCAATTTCCCCTCGTTTGCACTTTCCAAACGTGAACATAGTATTTTATGTATTTTTAGTATGGCTGGGCGATTCGACTGGTGTTGCTGCTTTCCTTGTTTGATTTGCATGCATGATTAATCCTCCAACATCTGTGGGCCTCTCATAGTTCTTTTCTTTGATGACTTCACCCTTTCGCGTTCCCAAGAATATGTGTGAATTAGGTTGAATCATATCAAACACCAAGAGTCAAAGAGGCAAATAAATAAAAGCACCCAATAATTGCCGTCTGGTAAATTAACATAGACCCTGAAAATAACCAATATTTCGTGGAAACTAATCTTCCAACCCCTGTCTCGCAGAGTCTATATTATTTCACTGGAGGCTACCACCAACTGGGTTTCAGTCGTCAACTACATGGCGCGGCCATGTATATATCACCTGAAGAGATGAGCACTTCTTGACTTGTCAAACACCTAAGTTGTGTTGTTTCAATTGGGTTTCTCTGAAAAATACGGAAGAAACACCTCCCCCAAAATCAAGGGATTGATAATTCGGCGTTTATACCCTGTATATGCTTACTCACACAGAATTCTCCTCAGTCCCATGTGACAAGCATCTTTCAAAACCGGCATGGTTAAAGTCTCTGAGGAGAACTGTTTCCTTGCGAGCAACTCTCAGCTGGCGTGGTGAGGGTTCCACACATGCCCCATGGTGGATTCCTGTCAGTGGTGTTCCTAAAATAACAATGTCAATCACCACTTGATTGGTGAATAATTATGCAACCAGAATCATCATGTATGCTTGGCATCTTGGACTTTGCTCTTTCCTTCACCGTTGCTGCTGTTGTCCCTGAGATGATAAGATAGCAATCCGTTGTATCGTTATCAATTCATCGCATCTATCCCTGTAGTTGATATTTAGCATCCACAATATGGTCCTTTGGTGATTGTACATTCGCACCTGATGGGGTTAGCAGCCAGTATGGGTCGATACTGCGAGCAGCAATTTGATTGAACTCCCAAAATGTTGCCTGGATATATCAACCAACAAAATAGAAAAGTCACTTGCCACAACTTTATTAGGATTTGGTTCCCTATCTTTTTTGAGGTTGCTATATAATTTCATTGTTGTTGACGAACATCGCCAGCGTTTGAAAATCACCAGACTCGCATGAAATTTACATTGCACCCCGCCATGTCTCTACAACAATTCCAAAATAGATAGTTGCACCTGGAAGACTGCAATCAATTAGGCAAATATCATTTACATTATCACATCCTGGGGAATAACAACAAACTATCAGAATACATCTATTCGGGTATTTCTCTACAGCGGAGACCCCAAAACCCTATAGTTTTTCACTTTTTCGCCCTGGTACCGCCCCATTTTGAGGAAAAAAACATGTGAGTTTCTAGAAAAAACAACTATATATGTATATATCATATATATAATATAATGTGCATCTATATATTTATATACATAAATTATAAATATACGTACATGTTGCCACATGTGTATATATATATAAGATTATATATGTGCATATCTTCAAATGTACCAAACACCATCCAGGATTCAAAGCCCAGTGATTTTTGCCAAGTCGCTGCCTGTTGGGTGACAACTGCTTCAGACGTCCCAAGCCGCTGGCCACGTTGACAATTCCTGGAGCTGATGACCGTCACCACGGTGAGACGGCGGTAGATCAATGATCCGTTGAGGGGATATATAGGAATTCCCAAAAAGATACAAAGTAACTCGTGACTGACTATTTTAGGATGTTACAAGGTTCGATCTTTTTAGGGGTTGCTATACAGTACTCAAATATAGTTATATAATTGGTATATTCTATGGGAATATGATGCCAATGTTGGGAATGAAGCGGGAAAATTAAGCTATAAATGGGCGATAAAACCATAGAAGCTCCATGGAAGATTCATGGAAGCTGCTGCTTTAGTAGGCAAGTTGTGTTGGATTTATGGTAATTACACTTATTATTTCTGTATATATATATATACATAACATATCTTATAATATTTTTTATATATATACAATAGTGAATAATATAGTGGCGAAATAAAACAACTCATAACTAGGGGGCCCCACCCTGTGGGATGTTGGCCAAATGTCCGCACAAAATGCATGGATCCTATCGGGGAAACGCGCATCTGCGAGTCAGCAGACTCTGAACCTTGAACGAAAGCCAGTTCTTCAGTCCGCCCTTGTTTTTTCTCCCTTGCCCGAACACGACCAGCAACTTTAATAAAGAATGGCAGTTCAAAGAAGCCAAATCAGCCCGTCTGTGGATGTCACCATCTTGCTCCCATCAATTCCAGACCTGATTTGAGGATCTGTACAGCAGTGATCAGTTGTTGGTTTCCAAACAGATTGAGCATCACTGGAAACTTTGCGAGGCGGCTCAAACATTTAAAAAATCCGTCCATCTTACCTCAGAACTTGAATGTGTTTAATGATTAATGTTAGTAGAGAAAAAAAAATGTTGGTTGATACCTTTATATTGTTTAAATACCACCTTTTGATGGTAAATTTGGGGATTGTGTACTATTCCTTTACTCCTCATTAACCGTGTTTATGGGTATGTTGAGTTTCTTAGTTGACGGCTTGAATTTGTTCCAAGCTTCGAGGGCTTTTCGACTTGGCCAGCAATGGCAGGAGCCGCTCGGTCAAGAGCCTGGGGGATTTTGGAAAGACCGATGAAGCAGTCAAGCTGGAAGCAACGACCATGGGAAACCTGGAAAACGTTGAGAAACAACATGAACACATGTTAAATGTTTGATTGTATGCCATCACTAATTATAGTAATCACTCCCAACAAAAACTAAGATCTCACTACAATAGTAGCAATTTTCATCTCTATTTTTTTGTGCTGACTAGGTTACTATCACATGATTCATTCAAACATCAATGCGGTACGGATGATGACAAACCGCAAAATGGTACGAGATTGGGCTCTGCAAATAGATGCAGCTAGGTAAGTTGGTATAGGATAGGTGTATGGAAATGCTCCAATTCATCACTGGGTTGGTTAAAGGGAAACCCCACAGTAAACCATGGTTTTCCCCTTCAAATATGGAGTTTTCCTACACATTTTCCCTTAAACCAATCCAGTGAATTAAAAACTTACACATTTTGTTGTTTCGTCCTCGGAATCCCTAGAAACATCTGCTAGGCAAAAAATAAACACACATCTAGGCTTCTCTTCCGGGCCGCAAGTGACTGTGAGGTCAGCTTGCAAGGTCGGGATAACTTCTGTCAACCCTCTCAGAAAACAATGAAACATACCAAGAAACAGTTTGTTGATATTAGCCATTAGCATATGTGCCATTGATAGTGATTTATGGGATTTTTTAGGCATATGATGGTATATGTATTAATACCCTACACACATCTACACACACACACACAACAAAACCAAATGTCTAAAATCTTCTAAATCACACCTACATGTGTTTGTCTGGAGTTCCCTAACTTTACTGGTTTAAACCCAATTTTCCCTCTTAAAACTACCCAAACATGTTGGTAAATCTCCGATTCTATCGCACCCTATTATACCCCATCATTCCCCATCATGCCCCCATCATTTATGGTATTTCTGAATTTCTGGGGATTATTATATACAAGTGTCGCTTTCCCAATATCAGTACTCCCCGAACAAAATTGGATATGATATACAGCATTGATTGTTGGTGCCCAAGAATTGCGGGTACTTCATATCATCTTGGCCAACACAAATTCTACAGATCCACATTTCAGGATGTCTACTGTACACCTTTTGATGGTTCAACCCCCTATCTATACCACACATGGCACCCCAACTTCTGTCACGCTGCAAGGTGTGAAAGAAGTTCACCTTCAAGACGGACTCACAAACCTGGTGGAAGCGACCATGGGGACCAGGATCTTGAAACATACCCTCTGGATATATCTCTGGTTATGACTAACAGTTCGCTATGAAAAACCACCATTTTTCATAGGTCAACCACCATGTTTATCATCTATTTCAATGGGCCATGGCTCCCATGTGTAGCCACAGGGTAGGGTCTGTCCAAGCACGGGGGCTGGGAATTCAGAAAGAACCACTGGAATGGCATGGGGCTGGAAGCTGTGTGGACGTCAAAACAGCACAGCTTTCACGAGTCTTGCCAGAAGTTACTTGGGTGTGTCAGAGGACCTTCCGCGCCTAACATGTCTTTGGCAGAAACAATATCAAACCGGAATCTGCTGCAAGGTCATAGAATGAGAAGGATGAAACGTGTTGCTTTTCGTTCACCCAAAATGTTTTGTCCACTCAACACATTTTAAGAATTGGTTCGTAACTTTGTATCCACAAAAAATACAAATACCATCTGGCAAGATGTGTGTGTGTGTGAATAAGCCGCCTCCCGCAACAGGGGGTGAGTCTGTTCCTATCTAATGCTAAACTAATGTCCAGTGCAGTTTCAACAGCAGCCTCGTCCAAAGGATTTGGGTCGTTGTTGGTGTAGAAAATGGCAGCATTGTTCACCAAACAATCCAATCTTCCTCAAGCGGCTTGCGCTCCGCTGTCAATGAGTCAACCCAGTTCATCTGCCATGATCCATCTTTTGCAGGGATTACTTTAATGTGGTGTCTGGGATGCAGGTGACCCCAATCTCTTCATGGATTGCAGAGATGGTTTTAGAATGATTTACTGTAGGCACCTGAGGCAGCAAATTAAATGGACATATATATATATATATACAAACACCATGCATGATAAGGGTCTCATGTCTCTAGCCCACCAGTATGGCTGAGTATGGCTCAGTTGATCTGTTTGCGTTCTGAATTGGTAGTCAGCCGGTTTTGTGTATGTAGAGAAAACGGAACTGTAAGGCGGGTCAAGATTTTGAACCGTCTGATCGATGGAAAACACTTGTACAAGCACCTGTTGGTAATGAACACTGACAATGGGAATCTCCCCTTTTATAGATATTGTGCCATGCTTCGAGTTGGAGGTACGGAAAACCCCCTTGTTGTCAGTTCTTTGTTGTTTTTTTAATTGTTCTGCTTTTTTTTTTCTTTTGGATGTTAGTAATTGGATGTCTATTCAATAGCTTTCCAAAATAACATGGCAATATAATCATCCCTGTCTCATCATTGTCGTTCAATTCACAATTCTCACTTCGTGATTAGAATCAACAAACAACACTGTTCGTCAACCGGGTCAGTACGTATCCCCATCTACTGTAATTATATCATCATATTGTAGCAATACTAAAGTATACTATGTAACCACCTAAACTTTCGCCAGTTTTCTGGATATTTATCCAATCGCTTCACACACCCCTGTTGGATGGGCAAGGCTCCGAATTCCCGCTCCAACCTGCCAGCGAAGTCATCTATGCTTCTCCTATAGGCAGAAGAAAAACAGTGACACGCTGTTAGGAAGGCGGATGTATAGCTGTTAGAAACTGGAAAAAAAACATTAACACGACTTATGTTCATCAACAACAAGAATGTTTAGACAAATAACTTATATAAGAGCATAACCACCACAAAATGTGATGTGAACGGCCAACAGATATGTGGAATACCACACAATCGCATGTGGGGATGTGATGCTGCCACGGCGAACCACATGTGGGTTACCAATGCACGAAACAAAGAAATGCTGTTAACCAACTTGTCCCATTGTAGCTGAATGGAAAATTGCCCATTTATAGATTATATATATATATATGATGATTTACCTACTGGAAATGGTGATGTATTTTCCATGGCTACGCTAAATAACCAGAGGGTATATCTACATAGTTGAATGATCATGAACTAAAAAAACAGTTGCATGTGTTTAAGAGTAATCATAAGTGCGTTGAATATGATCATGAATGTATACGTAGTAATATGGGTATGGGTCAAAATTGGGTACCCCTAAAAATAGATGGTTCATACTAAAGATGGACTAAAATCTGTGGTTCCCCAGGTCTTTAATTTTGACCCATAGCCATATCGGCGAAAAGAATTATACTGTCCTAAAATGTCCTAAATCCAATCGACGAGTTTCCTGTGGGGACGCTGGGCTCGTTGCACCATGAAAGGACATTAATGTGGTTGATGGATTGACAACCTTAAAGAATTCAAAAAAAAAAAAAAAGCAAACTAAAAACGGCAACAAGAAAGAAACAATGAACCATTATGTAGATATAGATACTCTCTGGTTATTTAACGTAGCCATGGAAAACCACCATCTTTAATAGGTAAATCACCGTGAATCATCTATAAATGGGCTGTTTTCCATTGTTAAATAACCACAGGGTCACAGGGTACCATCTCAATATGCTTTGGACCAAATCCATCCAAATCCAACTGTCAGACTTTTTTTCCCCCGAGACAGTTCCGTGACCGCCGACGACTGAAGCGAGCTTCGGATCGTTCAAATCCAACGGCAGAAAGCCTGAGCTGAAGTCATCATCAACACAAAAGTGGCCACGGTTCGACAAATTCAACCTCAACTTGAAAACAACAACATGCTTGCCACATATTCGCGGAGACTAACCTGTTGCTAGAAAAGCTGGTCAGAATATCCATGTTCCTATATACTTATATGTATAGAAACCACCACACGGGTTTACCTGAAACATATGGGTGCCAAATGCTAGAGAAAATCATGTTCCCCAGTGTTCCCCATGAATTGATTGAAGAGATTGCCAGAATTAGTGGGTGATTCCGTGATTCCAAGGTCTGGCAGCACTACTAGGTCCATATCCCAATGATATCCCCACTGTATCCTCGGTAGAAACATATTCTTGGCTATATCCCATAGCTTTCCAAACATTCTACTGTATCTCATTTTACCTGGATTGATGTCCATATCACTTGGTCATATATCCCCATCTCATCCAATTAAGACCTAACCCAAAGGGCGGCAAGTCTGAATCCCATGGCGTTCTTGGTTTCATAATCAAACATGGCTATGGGATTTCCCAGCCATTTTTCGCTGACACCGGAGGGTACCTCCCAAAAAAAATCCCCAAAGTCTGCTATTTCATGAGATCCCCATCCTGCAAGTTGGTCATGCTGTAAATGGATACCTATTCTATCCCCAGTAGCTGGGAACAAATGGTTTCATTTAAGATGTCCCCATGAATTTCCCATATCTATCATGTGGTTAGGAAACTCTATTTGTGTCTAAGATACCTCCATAAATATCCCTATTAAATTGCTATTTAGGGTGTTATACCCCATGTTATCTCCCATGTTTAGACAGACCCACATATCATATTGTAGTTGGCTATATGTCCCATTCTATATTCTAGATTATATCCTCTATTGTCTACTATATCCTATTTTGATTGTTAAATCAATTATATACTATATCATAATCTTTATATTGAATTGGAAATTGGGGGTATACCCCATCTATGATGTGGTTCTAAAACTCTATTCGTAGTTGAGATATTTTCAGATTTCCCCATGAACATCTCCGCTAATCCAATACCCCTAATATTAACAAACCCCTTTGTATGGTCACAGTCATCTGTGATTTCATCCCCTACTAAATATATGGTGACTCTGGGAGGTGTTGAGTTTTCATGAGTTTTCATCTCTTGGATGAAATCCCACTAAATTACATGCAATCCCAGTAAGATCCCCACGTAATTCCATCAAAATCCCAGTAAAATCCCCATAAAAATCCCATTTCATCCCCTTATAATCCCCTGATTCACCGGTCCCCTTAAAAGGCCGAGTCGCCACATCCCAACTCTTCGGCCGCCCTTCTCCCTAGCGCTTCGTTGCGGCACGCCAGCACCAGCTGCGCGAAGCGGCCGGACGTCAGCAGCTGCTTGGCGGCTTCGAAACCAATGCCCTGGCGGGGCGTAGCGAAACACGATGGAACCACCAGGGTAAGAGGCCTGAAAATCTGGAGAAAATCATGGGAAATCGCACTATGATTGGGATTGAAACTGGCTTCAGATACCGATATATATATATATACACATATATATATATATATACTGTATTATTATACTGTGTATAATATGTATATATATGTATATATATGTTATAAGTATAATTTTAAGAATTTGTAAAAATGTATAGCCAACCAGTTGCAGGAGTTATTGTTCCATGTATAACTGGTTTGAGGGCCATAACTGCAGGGGAGTGGAACATGAAAATCGCAACCCTGGAAGCTGGGAACCTGGGAACACTTTCTGCTGTTCGGCGGCAAAGCTGGCTAATGTACTGATTTTCTATGCTGAGTTTGTTTGAATGGAGTTTTATGTCTTTCAACGGTTTCCAATGCTGCATGTAGAATTCAAGGAGACAGGTTTGTCCAAGAAAAAGGAAAGTACCGCATAGTATGGCAATCTTGAATGGAACAAATATGAATTGCCAGCAGATTTAGGGCTGAATCATGATTAAGACTGACAACAACCCAAACCTTTGATCATGTTGGGATGCTTCCTCATCAAAACACCATGGAGGTTGTTATACCTGAGGTCAGCCAAGAGAATGGTGATCTGGGTAAATAATGTAAATATCCAAATTTTGCCATGATCTTCCATTTGCTCCATATTTGTTCCGGATATGTCATCAACTCCAAAATCCCAATATCATCCTCTTACCAATCAAGAATCTATTGAATTGCATAGAATTGCCATAGATTGGGGCACATCCCAGATAGTTTCCCACATATTATTTTGCCACTTGTTCCAATATGTCCAATATCTAGCCACAGTTTCACAGGTGTTCCCTTATTTTGCAATAGTTTGCCATAAGTACCCCACAAACGCCACTTAAAAGGTTTGCTCAACAAATTTGTCCACCTTGTTGCCACCAGTGATCACTGCCAACGCCATGGCTGTGTGATGTCCTGATGATTTACCAAGGGAAAATCACTGAATCGAACTCTCAACCCATATTAGAAAACAAAAAACTTGAGAATAAATTACCCTCTGGTAAACTAAGATAGCTATTGAAAATGGCCATTTATGGTTGATTTTCCCATTAATAGCATGGTTATTTTGCATAGCTATGTTAGGCAATACCAGAGGGTAGGATGATGATCAGAACATTTGGGATGAACATGATCTGCTCATCCCCTTTCTATCAGTATCATCCAGAATCATCCAGATTTTGTCATCTTCCAGGAGCATCTTCCAGGGCTGAATCCTGGATCTTCCTTCCTGCAAGATGTGATGTTTTGTTGTTGTGGCTTCCATTGGTGGTTGAATTATTTTGCTCGAAAATGAGAATTCTTAGATGTTTACTATCCAATATATCCTCATAATTCCTCATACATATCCTACTACTGACAGCGATATGGGCTGTGGCTGAAACTTGGGTATACTCCAAAATAGTCCTATTTTAGATGGGAAACTTTTTACAAAGCATTGATTTTGAGGTACCTTATTTTCAGACAAACTCATATCCACCGACAAGAGGGCCTCGGCTCGGCTGACAAAGCTGCGGCAGATGGATTTCTGACCATGCCAGACCATGAAAACCCATCAGCGATAGTTTCTGAATAGCAACTGTAACATGATAGGGAAACCCTAGGTACTATCACTGGATTGGTTAATGGGAAAATTTACAGGAAACCTCTATATTTCCTGGGAAAATCGATGGTTTCCTGTAAATTTTCCCTTCAACCAATCCAATGATACTATGACTATAGCTACTATAGTTCCGATGGAAAATAACTACTAGGGAAAATAACTGCTACTATAGCTACTATGACTATACCCTCCGGTACTACATAGCAATCGGAAATCCCATGAAATCCCCCATTCAGTGATTTTCCCAGCTGCAAAGCTCCATGGCTAGTCCGAGGATTTTCCAGCTAGCCACATTTGACTACCAGAGGGTAGTTACATGTACTTCCTATAGTCTGATCAGTTCAACATCTTTCGAGCCCTGAACTTCTGACAGACTCAAAGCACTTCTTTTCATGAACCTGAACAACATTGGTAAAATGCTTCTGCAGTAAGTGACAACATCATCTCAGTTGCATCAATCAATAGAGCTTGCTAAGACTTCTATTTCAAATAGATTCAGCATGTTTCAGCAATAGTGTTGGCTACATGAGTATAACCGATTGTATACTATCCATACAGTATGTCCAACTCATATCCCTGCCAGCCAAGTTTGTTTTATCCGAATTTGGGATTGCAACATCATCCAGGTGATACAAGTCAAGTCGATTGGGAACACCGAAGCCGAAATACAATCGCAGTTTAGCTAACCTCAGAAACATCCAATTCCCATGTTTGAACATGTTTGTGGTCAAAGTATGGATCACTGCCCCCTGTTTTGATTTCTTTGTAGATTTGCCAAATTTTAAAGCACGATCTTGTCCATCTCTACCAATGACTCCAATAGACCACGACCACACTCCCTTTCCATGTCAAATACCACCAAATCGAAGCCTTGGTTGAGTACCATCTTCCATTGATATCCTGAGCACCATATCATACCATATGTCATAAGCCATATGTATTGATGTTTATATTAATTAATATTCCATTGATATCCTGAGCACCATATCATCCCATATATATTAATATAATATACAGTATGTATTAATGTTTAGGTCCTTTCTTACGAAATTCATCGGGGCATGCCATCGACAGCTCTCCATCGCTGCCGAGCTGCAGATCGACTTCGCTCGAGCCCAAGAAGTCCTGCAATCGTCCAGGTGTAGCCACCAACACCTGCCGAGGAAAAAACGCAAGGGGACCTTCACAGCTACGAGAAGTACCCTCTAAACGCTAGCTATTGAAAATGGCAATGTATAGTGGATTTTCCCATTAAAAATTGTGATTTCCCATAGTTATGTTAGTTTACCAGAGGGTAGATGTTTTAAGAATCGTATGGCACTTGAGTTTCACCCAGTCCCAAGTGAACTCGGAATGTGAAGAAATTTGAAGAGTTTGAACCAGTTGGTCTTGGGCCGCGACTCGCCTGTGGGCACTTTTTCTTGAGTTCCTTTCCCTGAGGGCCCTTGGGGGTGCCACCAAAGACTGCCATGGAGGCAATCTTCGCCTCAGATGGGATTGGAACCAGCACCGATCTGGCCATTTCCAACGCTTGACCGAAACGGATTCAGTTTTTGGGCACGAGTCAATGCTTAGTACTGCAAACCTGGATTCAATATGTTTTGGAGGAATGAACATCCATCCACCAGATATGTTGGGGTGTACAAAAGGGTGCCATAGCCATGCTTCAAGATTGTAAGATGTGCTGAACCTGGTCGAATTTCAATTTGTCAACCCCTTCCTCGACCCAACACAGTAGCCACTCATCCTCTGCACCCACCGAAAACACAATGGTGCCGAAAAAACAACCATGAGTTGCAACCATACTTCACCCGAATTCAAAGTGTCATCACAGTGCCATGTGCATTACATTGATGCAACGTATTTATATATATATATATCTATATATATGGCTATGAGTCAAAGCCCTGGTACCTAGTGAACTCCAAAATAGTTGGTAAATGGATGTTCATCCCATTAAAATTGATAAATTCATGTTTTGACCCATCGCCATATACATACACGTAGATGTTTTAGTTGGACGGGCAATTGGACTCGTTAATTTCCATGGCTATGGCCAGGTCATCCACCTGGCCTTGAACATTCTGGTGGGGTCATAGTCAGCTACATATAACATCATGTAATTTGAGCATGGTTAATTAATCAAATGATCATCCGATCATCCAGCAATATAGTGTTATATGATGTTATATATGGTTAGTTATCTATGTTAATGGTTAATAAAACACCAATTACTATGTTTATATAGACGCCCAATTGACCATTAATATGCTGGGATGCTCCACAATCAGTTTACTGCACATGATGTCATGTCTTACTGACCACTTGCTCAACCGATCTGTGACATCATCTGGGCGTTGACATCATCTGTGGTGAGGCCGGCCAGTGAGGTCCCTTCCATTGACAAGTTGGCTTATCATTTATGATGGTAAGGCTTATTGGTTGCTTGGCCACTTTTTCAAAACCACCCCAATCAAATCTATCTAATCTAATTTATCTAATCTATCAATTCAATGTAACCTACCGAATTGTCTATCTATCTATCTATCTATCCATCTATCTATCTATCTTTCTTTATCTATCTATGTATCTGGGTTTCTTCTCAAAATGGGGAACCTCGAAACCAGGGTTGCTTCAATGTACTGGGATGCAACTGGATGATTTGCGGGTACGCCCAGTACGACTGACGCCATCACTTATGATATATCTGTCATTTCAAACACGCTGTGTTGTTGGAAAAACACTCAATAAATAAGGCAACTGAAAGTGCTATAGTGATGTATATACATATAATACATGTGAATATGTATATAAATTATTGTCAATTGAACCGCCAACTATTCAAAACTATATACGTTCATATCATGTACAAACAAACAAAAATCTATATATACATCTAATTGGTCAAAAATGCTAAACCGCCCCAAATGATAACTTCTTAAAATGGGGAATCCGAAAGTCACCATGGGTTTCATTATAAAATGATTTGACTGGGATGACTTGGGGTACCCCCATGACTTCGGAAACCTCCAAATCTTTTCAGTATTCTCAATATCTATATTTACTAATTATACGTACATCAATGTATATCAGTGATACTATAAATATCCTGGTGATAAGTTTATAAACTGTAAATGTTTCACAATATTACCATTATAAGCTAAAATATGCTAAAATCATCAACTTAAATAGGATTTTCTACTAAAACCATGCATAACTTGGGGATTTTCCATTGATGGACACCCCCAAATCTTTTCATGATTCTCAAGATTATCTACTTGCTAAGTACATATATACATGTATATATATATATACATAAAATTCTATACTATACAAACTATTATTATAAGTTCGACACCATGCCCAAATCAGCTCAAGTTCAGCATCAGCCCCAAGCTTTGGACGCCAGGGCACTGGCGCAAAGCGTTCGCACTCCACCTGGATTTGTGTGGCCAACTCCCGCGTGGGCGCCAGAACCAGCACAGCGGGTGTCGGTGTCACGGGGGACATCTCGAGGCTCTTGAGCCACCTGGGCAACCATGGTTCTAGCATGTTCTAGCCCTGAAGAGATGGGAAAATGATGGGAAGATGATGGTAAAATAATGGGAAAATCGGATTTCTCGCCAGAAACCATGGGAAGAGACAGGAAGAGACAGGGAAAAAGATGATTTCACCACGAAAACATGGAATTTCATAGGAATTATACAGTTCTGGCCCTTAACGGAGAGGAAAATTATGGGAAAATGATGGGGAAATTACAAAATCGTGGAATTATAACTGGCTTATTATGATATATCATCTTACTTACAGGAGTTATAATCCTATATGTTAGATAGAATGTCAAAAATATATCCCAGATAGAGCGTCAGAATACATGTCAAGATATACTGCACGGTGGGGATTACACGAACTATATTCTCTTTCCACATATTGAGTGGGGACTTGCTGGTGATGATATGAGATTCTATAATGATATATAATGATATGATGGGGTTTAGTTGGGCTAATATGATATGGGATTGTAAAGGACTATCTGACTATGAATATATATATATATAGATAATAGATATATCTACAAGGATGCAAGGTGAAATCATTGCCTGTATTCATTGAATCCCAATGGCCTTGCGATAAACTGGCTCAGTAGCCTTGGTGTGAGTAGCCTGGGTCCCCGATTCGTGGCCTATCCCATGTTATCCCATGTGTTCAATGGTTTAATTAGTTCTAATTGTGAAAACCGGTTACCTAGTTGGAAGCTCAGCCAAGAAGATAGGCGATGAACTGAGATTTCCTGGGATGATATGTGTTTACTATGGCTTTATATGGCCTTTAATATAGGTTAGTTAACATGGAAACACATGGGGATATTGTTTTTATTACTGTACCCCTCGTCAGCACACAACATGTTTCTAAATGAGAGAAACTACTGCACACTTTTAAATATGAATCATGGGGCCCATCATGCGGGGTTACAGTATAGGATGAGCAAACAACTGGAAATAAACGGGTACCCCCACCCAAGCTTAACAAGAAAATAAGAAAAAGACATTGATTTTCCCCAATGGTTTAGCCATATAAGTGAAAGCCTGATGAATGTGTTGGTTTGAACCTACTCATCGGCCTACCAGGCCTACCAATCTACCCCCTGCCTCAGGCTATGGCCGTCCCACCTGGTGATGAGTTTGAAGGCCGGCAGCAGGAAAGCCAAGGTCTTTCCTGGCGGTGGACATGGCGCTACCATTGGAGACCACTTTGAAACTTCATCCTGTTTGATAAAAGACATGTTGTACCGAGCCAGTGAAGATCTTCTGAGATATAAGCTCACGTGGACAGCATATTGACCATTTACCTTGGAGCCATAGCCTGTTGGAGATTCAATTCGATACCAAAGGAAGTTTCCGATTCTTGTGTTTGTTGTTGCTTCCAGCGCCTGAATTTGGAGGAAGACTTTTCGGAAGAGAAATTAATACTATACCCGATACCCCTTGAATCCTCTTGATGGACCTTGGTTTCGATATGTTCCAGTACAAAGATTCAGTCGCAAAGCACTGCGGTTTTCACCGCACTTGTTTTGATGTTGAGAATTGAGAAAGGACCACAGCGCTATTTGTTGCTTTATGTATGGTAGTGGTAGAGTACTCTTCTAAATTGCAGTTTTAGACAGGCACATGCTACTCAAACCTGTCGAAGCCCTTTACCAGTTACAAACGGTTCTAAATGGCTTATAATTTCATAAAGGGGGTTAGAACTTACTTATAACTGGTAGAGGGCATTGAAGGGCCATAACGGTACTAGTGTTGTTCAAGGGTGCAGTGCATAAGGCATAAGAAAGGCATAGATTCCAGCAGCGGTTTTTCTTATCAAGGAGATGAAGCAAACACAGCAGCGCACAATGCCAATGACGAGCTCTCTGTGTATAAAACTGAGTACACTTACTTGAACGCAATCAATTTCTTGACACACCCCATCTTACTAGCAGTTAAAAAAGGTCCCCATCATTCCCCACCTGTATCATTCTACATCATTCGATTTCTGGCAGGACTGCATCATTGATCTACCCAACCAAGTTGTTAAAACCTTGCTGGACTTCATAAGAAATCACAACTCCACTCTATCACTCAACATCACCATCATCACCGTCACCATCACCATCACCATCATCATCATCATCATCATCATCATCATCATCATCATCATCCAAGTATACATGCATATATAATTAATCATATAAATAAAGGTATACAACTATAATCATGTATGTATATATATTATTATATATTATATACATACATATATATATCCCCATAATACTATAGAGATGCATATCCATAATAGATACACATAATCATACATAATATATATATATATATTATGTATATGTGTGTGTGTGTTCTATACATGTTTCGATAGCTGGAAACTCATACTGGCCCCTCAGGGATCTTCCCAAAATCGCCAAGTTGCCGCTGCCAGTCTTGGCCACGGCCACCAAATCGTGACCCTGCTGGCAGATCGGCCACGCTTGCGCCTGGGGCGTCCATTTCCAGCCATGGCACTGCTATGGTGAGAAACTGGAAATTAGAGGATCAATTGGGCCGGTTTATTGTATGATCTGGTCACTACAAGAGATTTTCAGAGGCATCCGGCTCTCGAATTCGGCTCCTTGTCGAAATGTGCGCTTTCAACTTTTCCTGGCCCTACTTCACCAACCATTGAACAGAAGACAAGCAAAGCAGGCAAGGCTGCCAGCCTTCAAGAGGCCATCAAAATGGCCTACTTCCAGAAATGTGGGATGAACTTCCTTGAACTGAGCTTTTCCGTGCAAGCCCTGAGGACCCATGACTTCGAACTTTGAACATCGGGCCTGAATGGGCGATGGTGACGGAAAAGCCTCGATCAAGGCGTCTTTTAGCTTCCTCGCAGCTCGGGCAGTAAGAAGATCATCCGCTGTTTCTTGGTGGTAGGGTTGAAATGAACATCTATAGGAAACAAATTGGAGGTCTCCTAAGTCGTGGGGGGTACTCCAAATCATCCAAGTCATGGATGATCATCTTAGTATTGAATCCCATGGTGACTTGGGGATCCCCATTTTAAGAAGTCCCTAAATGGTTGTTTCATGACATGTTATTTGGTGCCTAAAGGTTCCTGCAAGTCTTCCCCTACTTCTGGGAGTTGGATGGGGATGTGATGTTTTGTTGTTTGTGAACCCCCGAAACGACGTATTTCCATTGAGGCTACTATCAAGGGGGCATTTACCGCAAAGAAGAAACACTTCAAACGTTCAAAGGGGATCACTGCAAGAAAGGGGTAGAAGTAGTAAGTTACCTTTCATGTCTTTGTGTGTTCAAGTAAACATCTGTTTATTCTTCCTGGCTGCTCAACATCTCTAAATAGGAAGTAGACACAGTACTATATATAACCCATATCTACAACAAATGTTTGCTTTTCCTACCCATTCAAGCCCCAAAAGATTTAGATCTTCCCATCTTTCTTGGGAGTTTCCCTCCCATCGTCTGGTCCTCGTGAAGGGCGCGTCCTCAAAACTCTGCACCGGATCCGGTAGCGATCCGCTGCCGTCCTCCGTTGCGTTGCTCACGGCGGAGATCTTGAACTTTTCGCGGAACCTGAGGACTTTGGGGATCGAAAAATCCATGGCTTTCACCAAAACCTGGGACATTTCACCAGCAAAAAATGGGATTAGACAACTTTTACATGGGGTGCAACGTTGATCTAACCATCAACAATTCTATGAGATGATCCTTTACAATTCGGAGTGAAGCATCAATTTTGCCAGCCAAAAACAGGGTTTCTCAAGCAACAGTTCAGAACAGAACCATGAAGCACTTGGATGCACTTGGATGCACTTGGTACATAACCAAGAGCAACCCCAACAAAAACAGGTTCTTGTTACCTCTTTGGACTGGCTTTGGTTGCAAACCATTCCCATCGACTTCAAAGTAACAGCTGGGATAGCAACTGGCTCATGGGTAAATATGACCAACATCAATCAACCAGGTCCAAACTAGTCTAAACTGCTAGCTGTCCCTTAGATCAAAAGACATATATTATTTATTATAATATATTATATAAAACAGTTTCAATGGGGACATAAACCTCGAAGTAGGGCCCAAGTCAGTTTTGACTTTTAAGTGGCATATATCGGGAATTCACCGTCAAACAATAGGGTATCAACTGGAAATACGAAGGAAAATAAGGTGTCTGGGACCAATCTTTTGATTCAGATTTTCTGTGTTTACACTTGGTAGTTGGTTTTGCTGTGGTTGGCTTTCCCAGTTTTCGCGGGGCAACCTTGTTGTCCAGGAAACGACTTCTCAAGTACTCTCTAAAAACAGGAGGAAAATCCAAATCAGGAAGGATACCCTCCGCTGAACAACCATCATTGTCAAATAGCATATATCCCTATATGTTCTATACATTAGCCACGTAGACTTCAGCATGGCGAATCTTTAATACGCCACTAAAATGCCTGTCAATATTGTATACTCTATGTTCCTCCATTTGTAGTCCAACACAAAATTCAACAAAGCTACAAACAACAAGGCTACCCTGATTCTTGGGATGTGAGTTTCTCTGAAAATAAGCTACCTCAACACACTCAAACAGCTATTCCATCAGCATTTTACTATGCCATGTATAGCCCATTGACTGAGACAAGCCGGTGGCTTGTCGGCTATATCCGACCAGCTCAGCCAATTCCACACCAGCTCCATCCCAGCTGCTTCTCTGCAGTCAGCAAGGAATCTTCCGCCTTTGAAGAGCCAGGGTGGAGGCAGGTTTTGGGGTTGAAAAACAGATAGGTTTATCCACGAAATGTGGCAACAATTGGAATTTATCATGATTTAGGTGATTTCTGATTTCGTTTGTTTTGGTTTCTATGTTTCTGGTGATGAAAACCACTTGGCTCACGATTGGATATACCGAACTAGTTAGGTGGGGTTGGAAACCAACTGAAACCTCTCGTTTGGGGGGTCCCCTTCTGCAGGGTAGCCTCAAGTTGGAGAGGTTCTCATTCCAGAAAGTGATAGCGATGGCTGTCTCATGCATCACCTAGCTGTGGGAGCTATCGTCTCCACCCATCCCATCCAAAATTGATTCCACTAAACATCATATTGCTGGAAAATCACGGTTGAGATTCCCAAAAATGGATCAAAGTGGGACACTTGCCTACCCTGATCCGACCCGAAAAGGATCGCGACAAAACCTTAAACCCTAAACTCTGGGACTGCCCTTGCTCTCCTAATTCGCTCAAGTTCGCACATACTACTTGGTGGCTCATCCCACTTAGTAAGTGGGTTATAACCCCAGTTATAGATAGGGTTAATCTACTTGTAACTGGGGTTATAACCCGCTTACTAAATGGGATGAGCCACCAAGTAGCCATGGTAATTCAAGGTCTGTGGCCAAATATGCCATTTCCAAGCGGGTTTCCTTTAAAATGGGTCCAAATTGGCTTCGCTTTGGATGCTGAATTCACAAACCCGACGAGTCCATCTGTGAACTCCTGGGGTTGACCTTTTCAACCCATGGAGTCGCTTCAGATGTGATCCAAAAGTTGGCTTATATCATGTTTCATCCCATTGCATGTCGAGCTGTAAGGGGATGTATTTAAAGTAACCTGGTAACCTCCAAAAAGATATATAGAACAGTAAATTATCGCTATAGTTCACTAGTAGGATCTTACATGTATCTTTTGGGCGCTAGCTTTTAAACCAGCCTATCTAAGTAGTTAGCAAATTTAATTGTCTACAACAGTACAAGTGGATATAACATGAAATCTAATACCCCCAAAAAGATAGACATGTGTTTCCATGATGGTTACTTTGATTATATTTTCCCACCTCTTTTCTAGATGTTCCACTTTTCTATGACTTGGGGTTATGGCCAAGGTGGCTAAGCATCATTTGGGTACTACGGTATGGGTCAAAATTAATCAAAATTAGGTCCACTATAAACTATAAATATCTATAAAATTACATGGATGGTCAATACTAAAACTAGACTAAAATCCATGGTTCCCCAGATCTTAAATCTTGACCCGTCCGCATTTCCCCAGCATTTCCCAACCACTTCCCCAGCATAGCCTCCATCACCTTGACCTTCTTGGGGCTGCTGAGAATGGTCGCCACCTCCACCTCTGTGGCGAGTTCCTTTCGTTTCCTGGGCATAGTGGTGGCAGCAATGGCGCCGGATGGCGCCGCGACGGTGGAGTCTGGTACAAAAAACCTGGGAAGCATAGGAGAAAACATGGGAAAACATGGCAAACCATGACTTTTAAAACCGCTCAAATGTTTATGATTTTGAAGAGTACACATTGCGGTCAAGTGACTTGCTGACCATTCCCATGCTGGGCGACACGAAATTTGGACAGCGAGCTGTCACTGTGTGGATGGGATGCTCGTGGCTGGTGGGCGCTAAGTAATTCAGTAATCCCTTCTCTCTAATATTTAACATCGCCTAAATGGTCAAAAACATGTGGAGATCCCCTACTATTCCAACTAGTTCTTTGTTTGGAGTGTTTACCATGAATGGGGATGGAATTGATTGCTGGTTCTGACATGGAGGGTAATATTCCAGCTTGTAGTTGGGCTGACACAGAAAGCTGGCCTTGTTGATACAAACCTATCTCTGTTTGGTGGTTCTGTGCATATGCATTACAATTTCAGTACACATTGTCATGCATTATTATCTGTACGTATATAATAGTTATATTGTGTAATGTTATATAACAGGAAATTGGACGAAATTGGTTGATATGATTGGAGCTGAAAATTGCCGCGAAGCAAGCAAATGGGCAGGGGCTTTGTGAAGCATCTTCCCAGCTTTCCGAACTATTGACTGGTACAGAAACTCATGGAAAAGGCTTGGAAAAATATAGCAAAATCAGGCAAGATCCTTGCTATCTGTTGGTTCCTCAAATTACTTTTGATCCGGATTGCACTGAAGTACCCGGTGAAATCCAATGCCTATCATCATTTTCCCTATCAAACTTGACATAACTGGGATCCGCCCAACATGTGAAGCCTACCCTCCGGTGTCATCAAACGTGGCCAGCTTGGAAGTACCATTCAAATGGGCCTTGACATGCGAAAGTCATATAATAGTCATATATAAATGCTGGGGGTGTCCACTGCCATGTTTGATTGCCACAGGGCAACCAACAAGTGGTTTTGCGACCAAAAGTTACTCTGCACCTGCCCTTCAGAATCCTTAACCTGACTGGAATCATCCGACCTCCTCTGGTGTCCGGACTGCAAGTGTGTTGCCATCCAGCATCCACTCCATCCACTCCATCCACTCCATCCACTCCATCCACACCATCCACTCCATCCACTCCATCCACTCCATCCACTCCATCCACTCCATCCACTCCATCCACTCCATCCACTCCATCCACTCCATCCACTCCATCCACTCCATCCACTCCATCCACTCCATCCACTCCATCCACTCCGTCCACTCCATCCACTCCATCCACTCCATCCACTCCGTCCACTCCGTCCACTCCATCCACTCCATCCACTCCATCCACTCCATCCACTCCATCCCTATCAAGTCCATATCCACTCCAACACAACTCCATATCCACTCCAGTTGTTAGGGCTGTCTATGGGTCAAACGTAAGACCCAAAGATCCTCAGATTTTTTGTTTTTTTTGATATCACAATCGCCATTTTTTTGTTGAGTGCATCCAGTCTTTTTTGGCAAACTGTACAATACATCCACATATGTTTGCTGCTTAAATACCAGAATCCTCATCCTGGTCATAATCTCCCATGAATCTTCGATCGGTGCAACTATCCAATACCGTTAGCTGCACCCAACCAGCAAACCCTGGCTGCTGTCGTTGATTTTCCACCTCACAGGTTTAGCTTTGTTGCCTCACAAGAAATGGATGGTTTCAATCGACCAGTGGCGAGAGGAAACACTCCCTTAAGTTCCACCGGGCAAAACGTTGGCTTTCATCAAATTCAAAGTTATCAAGTTTCGAGAACAGATCCGCTGTCATTGGGGATGTTTCATTGCCATGTTGGCTTACGGGTACCCTCGTTTGGGACCCAACAAAAACATCCTCTGTAGGATGAACTTCTCCGTGGAACTGGCCCCAGTCAAGTTCTGGTATGGGTCAAGTCGGGTATCCTTTGAGGTTTCATGGTCCGAAGAATGACCAAATAACCTGTGGTCTGGAACATGAGATTTCAACATTTTTCGACCCATCTTCAAATAATCAAGGTTAAATTCACTCCAGATGTTCAAGTCCACCAGGGTCAAGTCATCGGGTACCCCTGGGCGCCATCCCACCTCGTCAGCCTTGGTTGAAGGTCGTCGACGCGTGGTTGGCGCTGCAGGGTGTTCCTGCACTGCTTGGTTTGCTCTTGGGTGAAACAGTTGTTTACGCTGAACCGCTGAACCACTCCAATAAATCATCAAGCTCGTAAATGCATACTGCTGGTCTGCGAATTTTAATGAACTATACAACATGTTGTTGCAATCCTAAATCCACAACCCTTCACAAATGTTGAAACGAACCGTCGCTACTGTTGAAGGCTCGAGCATGGAACAGCAGCAGAATTACGCTTTGGAATGTCAGGGTATGCGGTTCTGTGGCTACCATTTGCTATCTCATTTGGCTAAAATCTCAAAGTGTCACATAGAAGCTTCAAGACATGGCGGAATGCCAACACTTACAATCACGTTCCAAACATGTGTGAGTGCGTCTGAAAAAAAGGGAGCCTCAATTGTTGATGGTCAATCATCATCTTCCCCATTAGACGAGTAATTCTATTCTTGGAGGGTACCCCATGTTCAGACAGTCCCAGAATTGGTCTCAAAGGGACACACTCCAGATATATAGTTTCTGACAAACATGAGTCATTGGGGTTTATCATCCCAAATCTGGTTGAACCATGTTTCTTGGTGCCAGCGCCTGTAAGGGGCCCGCGCTGTTGTTGAAAATGGACATGCTACTGGATATGCTGTCACTTGATACATTGATACATATTGCACGCTACGCGATGGGGTTGGGGTGGGGTGGGGCAATAACGTCCCTTGCACTGCGTGCTCTACGGATGCGGCTATGAATCTAACATGTTCCATTATCCATTCATCTCAAGTCAACACCCCAAAGCCCAAAGATATCAGATTTTCCCAAAGGATCCAGTAAGGGCGCCCATTCTTGGAGCAGCCGGAGGGGCGCAGCCGGCGTCCTTCAACGCTGTTGCCACCGCATTGCGTAGATCTTGCAAGGCCGCCTCACCGAGCAAGAGTAGAAGACAGGTACCCAGAAGGTTTGCCCTCGGGTTATCTGACCTTGCAATGTGGAAGTCTCAATATCTTTTTTCATTAAATCATGTGAACTATAATCTTGAAAATCACAGGGCATATATTGCCAAGTGAAACTCAAGCGAAACGGATGCTTTTCGAAATATTTGGCCAACAAGAATATATAATTTGATATGCGGATGTACTTTGATGGGTTGTTTTCACTTAGCTTTTCTTTATGGGTTGATGACAAGATAAATCACATTAAATAACAACAAAACTTATAATATACTGATATCTACTGCAAAATGCTGTAACAACCATGAAAACATTGAGTAACACGGACGCCCAATGCCAATGCCCCAAAACTAAACACCTAGCTGACCCCCCGCACCTATCCAAATATCGCTTATAGTATGGCAGCAGAGATGGTGATGCTCATAGATGTTTTTTAGTAAATGACTTAGCTAGCGCAAATGGAAAGCATGTCCAAGATGGGAATCCCCACAATTTGAATCCGGTTTAGGACTCAACACGGCAAAATGTGGAGGTATTTCGTGGTTCCATGTGGTTCCTTTCAAAAAAACATCCGTATTTTGCCATGACAAAACACTGAACAAAACCGACCGTCGATGCCTCAGAACTGCCATGCGAAGAGGCAAGACTCTCGAAGAGTTTCTTCTGGGAAAGCTCCTGATGAGGCCTCGGTTCCCATATCCTGCAACGTAGGCAAACAAGCTAAATTTGGTTGAAACAACCTCCACCCTCTGCTGAAGAAAAATGGTCCTTCTGTAAAGATTGTAAAAGATGTAGGTCAAACAGCCCAAATATGGATTCAGATTGGTCCAAAGTATATACTGTAATATGTGTATACATATATCCCCGTGGAAATGGATGGATAACCGTCTCCAAATATTGGTAATTTGATGTAATTTGCCTCAGGTTTGAGCATGGCCCGTCTGGGACAAGTTCTATGAATAATTGTGAGGTACAGTAATATGGATCAATATGGACTAATAAATATGGGATAATTGGAATAGTCACCACCCCCAAGTATGCCGGTATGACACTAGTAGTGGGATGATGTGAAAATTCTATCAGAACATGATCTGCTTTTGTGGTTGGTTGCTGGGATGTTGTTTTGTGGCATTGCTACTGAAGGATGGCTAATCTCAAGTGTCCATTCTGGCATGATCATGATGGGGAAATCAGGGACAAACAAAAAACAAAAAATACTTGTTACTTAGACTCCTGTTCTTCATGTGTATCTTGTCGTCATGTCTACTTGCACACATAGAATGTAGCTTTACTGAGACAACTCGTTCTTTTTCTTTGCCAAAACGTAACTAGTTATGCATGTTGTCTTCTTGGCCAGCTTGGATGGGTGAGTACACACAGCACAGCTTTGCCGTATGTTTCAGAAAAAAAACACGACAATCCAGAAAGTCTGAAGATATCTGAACTTTGAATCATGTATTTGAAAATGACCATATGTATTTCTGATTTGTGTTGGGCATGGCATTGAGTGATCGGGAGAACCATGTTCTTTGTGAATTTCGCTCCCTTGACCTGAACGTAGGGTACCGTAGGCGTCAGCCCAAGTTCCCGATCCAAATCTCGCAACTTTGATCCGTAGTGTCCACATGATCTGTGCCCAATTGCATATCATTAATCATCATTAATCAGCATTACATTAATCATCATTATACAATCATCACTAATCATCACTAATCATCATCGAACATCATTAACCAGACCATATCTTTAATTAACCATATCATTACCATATGAGGACTCAGCATGTTCTGCAAAGTTGGGATCATCAAGGTTTCCAACCTTGGGGTCACACGTTGACCGCAGCAATACAGTTCAATGTGTTTTGGCATAACTATGACTATAATGATCATTGATACAGAACGATATAGACATCATCAACAAGAAAAAAAGAAATCCTGAGCCTTACTGAGCCTTACTGAGGCACCCCACACACGACCCCAAGGGAGAAACCTGAGTCCACCAGCAAGTCTGAGACTTGAATGGGATTGATGGGTGTGTTCAAGAAAAGGGAGACACAAACGAAATATGGCATCTTGATATATGGCTTTGTCTGGAATGAAATTCCGGGAATCCCCTATGTTCCTATGGTTTTCAGTATCACTTGGCTGTTTTTAAAAGGCCTGTGGGGTGGAGCCTGAAATGAAGCTTTTCTGACCGCTAAAAATAGAAACTTCTTTTTAAAAGTTCTTTTATAACTT
>BGPT01002011.1:5384-83116 GCA_003297045.1 Symbiodinium sp. clade C Y103 | reverse complement strand
TGTAAATTACAGTGTTTTGGCCTTTGAAACCCGATGAAAAACGCCAAAAATCAACCAAAAAAAGCCAAAAAGTGCCCAAAATGGAGCTTCCCTTTCAAGGTCCGAAAAACGAAAATTCAGGGCTCCGCGTTTTTTTNAAAACGCCAAAAATCAACCAAAAAAAGCCAAAAAGTGCCCAAAATGGAGCTTCCCTTTCAAGGTCCGAAAAACGAAAATTCAGGGCTCCGCGTTTTTTTCTCTCCCCAGCCAGGCTCTGGCCTCACCTTCCCAAACGGGCCCAAATCAGAGCCTCCCCCCCCCACACCCCCCAGATTAGCTTCGCTTCGCTTCGCTTATACCTATACTCAGCCCAGGCCTTCGGCTGGCTTTCGTAATATATATATACATATTTATGTACATATTCATATACATATTCATATACGTGTTTATACTTTTTTTGTGGAAAACATTTATGGGAATATAATTCTTTTGGACTCAATTTGCCCAGCGGCGATCTCTGTGAATTCCATCGCGTCACCAGCACTGCCAGTACCAGGGCAGCCACGCACATGCACACGTAGCTGCTGAGCAGTGCCATGGGAAGGTACCGTCAGGCTTTCGCATCGCTTGGCGCTCGGTACCAACTAATGTGAATCTTGATCAGCAACCATCCATATGCTGTCTGTCTGTCTGGCTGGCTGGCTGTCTGTCTGCATGCTTGCTTGCTTGCTTGCTTGTTTGTTTTTTGCATTGTCTATGTATCTATGTATGTATGTAACTATGTATGTATGTATGATTATGTATGACTATGTATGATTATGTATGATTATGTATGATTATGTATAATTATGTATGATTATGCTGATTATGTGCGACTATGTCTGAGTATGCATGAGTATGTATCAGTCTGTATGAGTATGTATGCGTATGTATGAGTATGTATGAGTACGCATGAGTATGTATGAGCATGGATGTATATGTATGTGTATGTATGGATATGTATGTATATGTATGTATACGTATGTATATGTATGGATGGATGTATGGATGGATGTAAGTATGTAAGTATGGAAGTATGTATGCATGCATGCATGTATGTGCATACATGCATGCATACATGTATACATATGTATATATATATATATAGCATGTATATATGTATTTATATATACATATATATATACTGCATTACATATATACATACACAAATATCTATATGTATTTCAGTTGTATATGTCCTATAAAGTACCTACACTGATCTCAGTTGTCTCTAGTCACTGCTGCAAGGAAAGAAAAATCCTGTCAGATGGAGCCTTGGATCACCTTTGCCTGCCATCTCTTGATCTGTTGCAGAGTGCCATGTTTGACGCAACAAAAAAAAATGGAGAGGGCTCTCACATAACTAGCAGATTGTGATTCTTTAGACTTTGAAACTTCTCCCCATATCTATGCTGAAGAACTAGAGAGTGAGCGCCTCAAAGCTTGCAGAACCGTTCCTCCATCAGCAAACAATCAGATTGATAAAAACAGATTTAGATTTGCTGAAAGCGCCGAAGAAATACAAGCAAAAAACTTCCCCGTGGATTTCCCAAATGAAATGGTGGATTAACCCATGGATTAACCATCGCAGACTTCAAGGCTTCGTCACGGAGCGGTGCTTCAACTGGCCAGAAAGACTTGCACGTTGCCCGGAAGGCGCTTCCAAAGGAGCCTTCGCCCAAAGCCTTCTTCTGCATCGTGTATGCATCCTGGCGACCGACTGGATACACTCCAAGTGCCCAAGATAGTATACATATACTATCATGTGTATGAATAAGAATCATACATTGCCATATATCATTATGCGTGTTGCACGCTACATCCATTGTGTATATATATATATGTATATATATATATATATAGTGTGTATATATATATATACTTATGTGGTATATACATATATGTATTTATGTATATACATGTCATATATCATATTATACATTGGTCATATGTATATATATATATATATGTGTGTATACATACATATATATGTGATATGATATTATATTATATGATATGATATTATATGATATGATATGATATGATATGATATGAATGTATGTATGTATGCATGCATCCATGTATGTATGTATGGATGTATGGATGTATGTATGTATGTAAGTAATGTAATGTATGTAAGTAATGTAATGTATGTATGTATGCATGCATGCATGTATGTATGTATGGATGGATGTATGTATGTATATGTATATATATATGAAGATAGAGCTGCTTACAGGAAAGATTGACAGCAAATATTGAGAATTGGGCGAGTTTTAGATGGGAAAAATATCACAAATTCCTCCATTGAAAGCTCTTCACTGCTTCCAGCACTTTCAACCACCTCCAAACATCCGGTGTTCTCTCGCGTAAAGTCATGGTCAAAGACAAACGGACCTCAGGGTGGAGATCAAGCAGCGATTGAATGGTTGATTGATAGGGATTCCCATTAGAAATCCCGATTATATAAAGGGTATGAAGAATAGTATAACCTCCCGGTCCCTAGAATCATCAACACTACGGTTTTCGAAACAGTTTGTTTGCCGGAAATTTGATTAAGCAAGCCAAAGCCACTACCTACGTCAAACTGTGGTTGGAGTGCCAGAGACCAGTACATTGATGAGCTTTGAACTTAAAAGCATGTCCTTCTTCAAGTCTTTGAAATCTGAATCGTCAAAGGCCCCAAAACAGGTTTGGTGTGTTTAAAGTATCTGTTTCCGAATCTCCAATCCCATCAACTCTAAGCAACGATGTACCGCAATACTCCAATATGCGGAGATACAGGTATGGGCCAAAGCCCTTGTAGTCTGGTTCATCAAAATCATCCAAGACAACTCCTGCAGCCATTGACCCATCCCCACATGATAGGGTTGCTGTCAAGCAGAAAGGCAAAACATAGAACAAGAAACCGAATGTTGCCCTCTTTGATTGCAGGGAATCTACCAATAGAGGGTTTCAGCAACCGCACTTCTTGGAATGGTACATAGGTTCATCCATCAATCAAAGCCCTCATCACTACTGTCCCACGTTTTCATATATGGTGCGTTATCAACAGACCAACCCAATGATAATAATCACATCTATAACAATCCCATCTGTGTATCATTAATATATATATATATATATACATATTGGATTACTATGTATCCCAAATGGAATTATATTTATCTATAACAAAAGTACATTGAACCCCAAAAAGATATAGATTTTCTATGCATATATATATATATGTGTATGTATATATGTGTACATACATATATATGTATATATAATCCATCTATAGATATACATAAATGTATATATACATATGTATATATATATATACTATCCCATGAATCAAGGCCCCCACTGAGCTCCCGCACCCGAGGAGTTCCGGTAGAGCTGCACTGACGCCTCTGAGACTTGTGACGCCTGGGAGGCCTGCGACGCCTGCGACGCCTGGAGACGCGCCATGGGAAAATCGAGGAAAACCCCTCTATTTCGGTGTAAAAACTCAGTAAAAACCATGGTTTCCTTGGGATTTTGGGGGAACATATGATGATGCTTCTATAGTGTTTCAATGGTGTTTTGGTGGTTTTCAATGAGTTTTAATTGTTGTTCCACGCTTTTCAATGAAACCAATTGCGACAAACGATCATGACGGCGCAGTTTCTGTTAAAACACCTCGGTCGAAACACCAGGAAATTCTGCTATGAATTCAAGACGGCTTTCGACCTTTCTTTGACATGTCTCTCCATTGCAAACATCTCTGTCCATGTAACATCAAAAGATTATCCTTTTGTCAGACATTCATTTTACGTAACCACCTCGACGTGCTTATCTTATGCAGCCAACTCCACCTCTGGATCAGCTGTTGTCATTCCCATTCGGCAGCGGCACGCAGAGTCTGCTCAACCCGCATCGCCGGGATTGACCGCCTAATTATTTCAGCAAAAAAAGTCTTGGAATGATGTGTGCTGAATAGGACTTCGGAAAAGCGTCACGGCATAACGGGGACATTGGAACACCTCCTATCATTGCCGTTCATGTTGACGGACAAGCATTCTTAATCAAATCTACCAGTACTTCGGAAACGTCGAATGAAAAAAGGTCTTGGGAACATGAGATTTGTCAATCCTCTACTTGCCCTCTCCTCTACAAATGTAGCAATCTTGTGAGCCGCACTCTGCAGCATTCCTCACTCTGTTCACTGCCAAACAAGTTGTACAGTTTTCCAGTTCAACATATTATGCAATGGAATGAATTACAATTCAAACAATGACGACATGCGCGAATGTAAAGCCATTGACTCCCAGCACTTCAGTCTGCTACAGCAAAGGCAATAATGATCAAAATGCAAACATGCACTGTTCTATATCTAGTGGGCAGGTTCCGATTCATTGCTACTGCTAGCTATCACAAAGTCATGAAGCCACTCTGCAAACTGCAGTTGCAGCGGGCGATTTACCTTTGCACATCACAATGTAGCACCGCTACTATCAAAGTCATGAAGCCACTCTGCAAACTGCAGTTGCAGCGGGCGATTTACCTTTGCACATCACAATGTAGCACCGCTACTATCAAGCACTACAGCAAAATAGAAGATTGTAGCACCTGCGAAACAGTTCTGAGATTTCGCACATTGCCCTTCACTGTTCTTGTTTATCAAGGCATTAGAAGGCTTCAATGTAGCAGCAACTACTCATTCTTTGCGAATCTGATATTATACGTAGCACAGCTGCTATTCAGAAATGCATGCATCAAACTACAGGCCTGCATGACACATACAAGAGTGCCATGAATGAAGGTATCGTGTACCACGACATTAATTGACTTCCATTGGCTGCATTAAAGGACAAGGGAACATCGTGACACAGCAGGCTCAAACTGGAAAAATCTGCAGCATTCTGCTTGATGGTAGCATCTTTTTCCACAGCAGCAATTGGCGGGGAAAGACATGCAGAGAGGTCCACGCATCATCCCTTTGAGACGAGCACAAACGTCTAGTAATGCATCCCTGGATGTTACGACAGGGCAGCAGTTTCGTTAGCGTGTGCATCAGCCCAGATCGAACATGGGCCTAGCAATGTGCCTCACTTCAGCCTCAACATCTCAGGCAAGCAAAGCACCGGCTCTTGGAACGAAATCCTCGGGTGCTCAGCCGAAGGTCTCCCACAACCAAACCATAGCACACATGATGAAGCAACCAATCCTAATCTGTAGGTACCAGTATCGATAGAAATATGTGGGCAAAACGAAGTCGCTTCAACCAATGTCAAGTTGGGTGGCACCAAAGCAAAGCATAACCCCTTGAAGTTCTTCAAGTACATCAACTTGTGCCTAATCAATCCTGCTTCCAAGGCCACCACGTAGTATATGAGGCACTCGCCGCCGAAAACACCACATTGCTCCAGGGTCTTATCCTCAGGTATCGACCAACTTGACATTGCTCCGTCTGGCTTTGACGAACAAATGTGGGCTTCCAGTCCGGGTCTTCTAAATAGGCTACCCTATGAAAATCTCTGCTGGTGAATCATCATACAGTAATTCATCATAATTCCCTATTACCTTCTGGTAAACTAACATAACTATGGGAAATCACCATTTTTAGTGGGAAAATCCACTATTTCTATGGCCATTTTCCCGGGGGTATCCCGCGTATACCCCCCCATTTTCAGACACGCCACTCTGCCAACGATCTCCTCCGGATGGAAGCGGTTCACACAGACCGATAGATCGCTAATGGAGCCACCTGGCCAGCAATTTGAGGATACCGAAATGGGGCAATAGGGATACCCTCAATACCCTCTGGTGATTTCAAGTTTTGGAAAATCACAACTTTTAATTTTAACTGAATGATCTATAAATGGGTGATTCTCCACGGTGGATGACCATATTTTGGATGGGAAAAGGATCATCTGCAGCATCAAACTTTGGGAGTACCATACTTTGGGACATTTTGGGAAAATGAGGATAATCTGAGGAAGACTCGGAGTTCAAGGAGTTGAAGAGTATCGTATCAACAGCATCTAGTCTTGGACTTCAACCAATCGACTGATGGATTGAATGATGCAGTAGATACATGAAAAGCTGATAGATCTTGCATCAACCCCTCAAGTGAATCAAAAAAAATACTGTTTTCACCGTGCAGCTCTCCCGATTGACTGCGATTATCCAAGTCCCACCGTGGCGATCGATGATTCGATCCACGATAAAGGAGATCTTCGTGGATGGACTACAGTCGAGCTTGAATTCCAAGAGGTTGCAGACCTCAGTCCAGTTGTGCATTATTCTTGATGCGAAATTCGGATCCACACCAACACAAGAGGTGTACACTCAACTCAGTCATGGACAATGTATTTCAAGAAACGGCCCGGCAGGTTTGCTTTCTCAGAGGCCTTTGGATTCTCCGCCTACTCGTCTTCTGTCATCCACACCCAGCCACCCAGCCACACAGATTTACCCAGTCTTAGGATCCCACAGGTGCAGCGAGCCTGAGGATCTGCTGTACTCGGGGAATGTCCAGTGGGGGCTAGGGAAGTCATCTGCAACATGTGGCAACTTTTCTCGTATATAATATGCCTGAGTGATGTTTGGCTTTTTCACGAAGCAGAATATCTGATTCTGTTGCAGCAAACAACCTCAAAGACACAGATCAAGGTTAGATACCGAGAAACTGTCTTGTAGTCAGACTGATGCTTTGTTAGTGCGTGTGCGGCGGTAAGTATGCGTGTCTCGAGGATGGTGCGCGAAACTGGAAACGTCCCAAAATTCAACATGCACGCATCAAGCAAAAGCACACCCTGTAGGCAGTTGTTTCGACGGTGATGATGCTACCAAAGAAACAAGATGAAAACACATCGTGTATTCTTTGGAGACTTTTTGGTATACTGAAAGGGTCGTGTCCATCGGCGCCCCATCTTTGAGCGATACAAACTCATCACATCAAAATCCGCGGCCAAGGGGCTTCACAGTGGCCACGACCTTTCTCTCATCCACTCGAGACTTCGGCTCGGGGTGTTTTCCTTCCCATTGCGACCTGGCCATCGCAACGGCAACATGGGCCGAGCATGGGAAAATCATGAGAAACACTGGCGTCTTTTTGGCCCTCAAAGCCTTGCATGAGATTGTTATAGACATAGGCTTCTACAAACACCTATTCCTTTCTCAGCAAGTGTTGCTTGACGGACCGCTGCTGGAAGAGTACTCCGCTGATTGATGCGCTCAAATGATGTGTCTTCTCTTGAGCTGGATGTTGAAAATATTAACCTTGTACAACGTTCTTTGAAAAAAAAAGTGGCTTGACACTTAGACTGTGGTTCATATGCTGCGACCAAAGCAAGCCATATCTGCTTGTCCCTAGCCACCCAAGTCCCGCCTTGTCTGTTTCTCTTCTTTTTTGCCACCTGCTTTCTTGCCCATAGCCCTGAAGACAAAAGTTGCAGCAGAGAAATCGGAAAGTCGCTGGAGTACAGGATAATGGTTTCTCCTGAGTCCGATTCGGCCTGACTTCGTAAGTGTGTGACCATGTATTCACCTGTTCTGGATGCCTTGTGCAAAAACGAAGTGTCCGCCCACCGCGGCGGCGATGCCTACTTTTTTTTTTTCGAAACCATTCAAGCAACGAGGGGCCATCTGCCATGATTGCAGCCCGTCCGTTCTGCAAATAGATTTGCTCCATGAGTGATGGAGTCTTATGCGTCAGCGCCCTGCACGAACTTTCCTCTCACTCCCAATGGGTCAGAGGGGACTGTGCTGCATCAGATTCTCCGGGAACGGGGGGGGGCGTCCATTCGGTCCATTCTTTGATCATCTATCCATTCTTTATGCATAAAAGCAGCACAGGGCTGCAGAGGCGTGACAAATACCACTGGCTTCAATGGGATGCAATTTCTGCGGAGTATGACTCGCTGGAGCTTGCGGCCTGACGTTAGATTTAGGAAGAAACTGTTACCACGTGCAACCCGAAATTGGCAGTTTCCAAACCCTATCACATACATATCGTTGCAGGATGTTGCAGGAGATTCACTCAAAACTATGTACATATATATATATATAGACATACATACATATATATATATATATATGTCATATCATAATATCATATTTATATATGTCATATCATATTTATATACATATACATATCGGGAAGTCGACATTGATGGCAAAAAAAAAAAACATTTCGCAGTAGGTACAGTACCGAAAACTAATGGAGGTTCGCTGGCTTCCAAGAGAAAATGGTATCTCAGTATCAGTAGCTCCTCTGATGTTTCTTCATTGATCAGCATCGCTCAAAAGGTAAATGGCCTTTTTCAAGACAAACAAGTCTTGACATAGCACAGCATGGACATAGATCGTGCGTCTCCAGCAATTGCATCCCATTTGTTAGTGTGCTTAGCAAAAAGATGTTGTCTGACTGCAATTAGCAGTCGCAGATTTTCGACTGCTGTGGAGCTCCATCGGTCAAGCAAGACCATGAGGATTTAAATTAAGTGCTCTGTCAGATTCTTTGTTTTTTACATTGATGCAAGATGATGCAAATATCAAATATCCCAGCAAATGACACCAAATGCCTCTTTTGTCACGGAGGGTCGCCTACATGGCAATGTGGAGGGCTTGCGGGAGCTTCCCCAATCACTTGCTCAACTGCCCAAACAAGGTCGGGTGGTTCCAAACCAAAGTTTGCAAGCCGTAGAATGCCCTAGAAGTGATGGGAACATTAGGCCATTTCCCCCATTTACAGATGATACAGATGATTTTCCCATTCAAAACCCTCTGTTTTTGGGGATTTCCCAGCTAGCCATGTCTGATTACAGAAGTAGCGGTCGCATTCAAGACACTCTGCGTTCGTATTCCTTGGTCCCCCTTGGCCGAAGCTCACCGCAGGGGAGCCGCACGGCCGTACGAGCTCTCCTGTGCGCCTGTGCCACTTTGCCAGTGGACGTGGACGGATCAAACAAAAAGCAGCCCAAGATGACAACTTATGCGCTGTTGGCCCTAGAATCAAACAGAATATGCTGTATACTGTGTGTGTATATGTATATATATATATATATATGCACATATGTATTGTAATACTCATTTATTCATTTATCTATCAATGTGTTTTTATTCATTTATTTATACAATTAAGATCGACATAAACCCCGACCCTGCCGGAAATTGCAGTGAGATTTTGTCACAGTAATGAAATAATATTGAAATAATGTTCCGAAAAGAAGCAAACACAAATTTTGTAGATCAGTTGAGCAGTGCCATGCAGTTGAGTTCTGCAAACTGCTCCTAGGCTTGGTACCAACGACATGACGGGATGCCCGCCTGGCTTTCTATCTCTTGCCTTTGCCCTTCCCCTGGACGAAACATCTGATACCCTTCGGTGTCATCAAACATTGGGAGCCAGGAAATCCCTGAACTAAATTGGAGGCTTAATCGGGAAATAGCTTCACAGCCCAACCGGCAGATGCTACATGAGCTGACATGGACGTCCTTGTCTAGTGGTTTGGTGGTTGATGGACCATGGCCAATTACCAGCGTGATTACCCTCTTGCAATCAAATCTGGCGATGGAAGATTTACCATTTACTTTGATGTGGATCTGTGTTTGGAGCTCTCTCCCGCCTTTCCCTTCTTGCCCTTTCCTTTGCCGCCACCCTTTCCTTCACACGCGAAGCACTCACATTTCGCAAGGTTCTGATGTCTCAATTGTCTCAATCAGGCAAAAATAAACTGCCTGAACTGCTCGGGCATGGAAAATGAGGATGTCATCAACCAAATCCGGCAGTGTGGCAGTGGCGCAGTTGCCGTGGTACTGCAACATAAATCTGTTGACGGCTCAACAAAATCTGGCGACCGAGATACAGAGGGAGACTACTGACTACTGAAGGGAGAAGAGCATTCTGGATAATGCGGCAAACATGTAAACAATAAAGTATATTCCCTCAATTTTGCCAGAAACTGGTGGTCAAAATCATCCCCAAATGATAGGGTTATTAATTATTGGGTTTATCAAGGTCTATAAAATTTAGTGGGCGTCCCTCCTTGGACCCTGGATTCCCGCTGCATATCACTCCATATATCTCCATGTATCTCCAGCAGTCCTTTGTCTTTGCCTTTTCCTTCGGCACACATGATTTACTTGATGGAGGGAAGGACTTAGTCATCAAACGGACCCTTTTCCCTTGTACCGTACTTGTACCATTTTGTACCAGTAATTCACAGCTGCAGCACTGCAGCATCGGAACCACATGAATTAACTGAACAGCACAAATGAAACCACCAAACATCTGTGCCCCATCTTGTGCATAGCAAAGGGCAATGTGGCAAGGCAATGGCAAGGTGCGTGAAAAGGGCTTGCCAGCAAGGGCTTGCCAGAAAGGTCTAGCCGAGCCAAATTGGGATTGCCAGAAAGGGCTTGCCAGAATGCTGTTTGCACAAGAAAGTCTGGCAGTGGCACTCTCCCACATTCCAGTCCACACAGCACCCGTCAACACGATTTCAGCCCTTTTCCCACCACCGCTCTTGGACTGTCCTTTGCCATCTTTTCCCTTTCCTTTGCCTTTGCCATCTTTTCCCTTTCCTTTGCCACCTTTCTCTCCCTTGAACTTCTTTGCCTTGGTGTCAGGCCCCAAATGCGCATGCATTCACGGGACATCAAAACTTGGAGACCCATCGCCCCAGCCATGCCGTGAAGCCTACACAACAGTCTCATGCCCCCCGGTCCAGGCGAGATCTCAGTCCCCAGCAGGTGGCTCATCCACAGCATCGTCATCATCCTCCTGCGGATCGCACCGTGACCCGAGGATGGTGAGGCTTTTGGTCAACAAGGTGCCCTTGGGCTTCAATCCCACCCGACGATTCTGATTTTGATGGAGCCACGCACAAGGGACCAATATGTTGCATTTCCCGTATTTCCCTTATTATAGACAAACGAAGGTATTCAGAACCGTCGCCTCTTCCTCTTCTTCTTCTTCATCCTCAGGATGGTCTGCGGCTTACTGAACCTCGACCCTCTGTTCCTGCTCTGAACAATAGCGTTGAAGGCGCCCATTCATTGCATATACATATATATATATAATGTATCAGGTAAATCTCACGTAAGATTTGATGGCAAATTTGCGCAGCCACTGAGGAGCCGTCATCATCATCGTCGTCAGCAACAGGAGCTGCCTGGAGCAAAGTGTCCAGTGGATTCAAGTGATCCCCGCACAACTGGTCGGCGGTTGAACCGAACCACGGCCACCACCAAAAAGTACCCTGTTGAATTTGGGGCCCTCAACCATCCCAGGTAAGGACGGCAACGCCAGAAATACCAGGCAAAGTTTGCAAGTAAATTTCACCATGCTGACAGCGAGATCCGTTGCTCTGCGCCTTAGCTTGCGCTTTGCCTAAGTCGGGCATTCCGCAGGGTCCGCAACTCTATCAGCATCACGAGAGCCCGCCCAGGAAGTTTTTGACTAGAGCTTAATTAGCACAAGGCCCGATACAATCTACAGGCGTCCCGAGTTCGAAAAGTGGCTCACCAGCGCAGCTGGACCCTGAGGTTCCCAACCCTTGGTCATGGGGTCAACCACAGCATCCTGGCCAAGGCTTTGTGGAAAGTTGGCTATAGCCTAAAACTTTGGGTGGTACTCTGTGCTGGTGAAGATCCAAAATCAGCAGAATCGACTGTATCATCAAGATAAAAATCCATCCAAAGGTACTGCATCTGATTCGGAGTAGAAATCGGCCTCCTCCTCTTCTTCTTCCTCTTCCTCTTCTTCTTGGTCATCATCGTCGTCTTCTGCTGCTGCTGCTGCTGCCTGACCGTAAGAGCAGGGCCAACCCTTTCCCAGCTAAGAACCCCAAATACTCGCGACAGCCTGGGACCGTAAAATGCCACAACAATGCCCTGTATGTCGGCAGCCTACATTCATGGCAAATACGCAAAATGCCTCACAGGTGTCCTTTGTGGCCCCGTGATGTGTCGGCAACCTACACCCTTAGGAGGCTCCATGAGGCTCCCAAAAAACATGATAAGTGTCAATTGTAGCCCTGTATGTCGGCAACCTACAGCCTTGGAAGATACCCAAACCGCATCACAAATGTCCTTTAATGTCCTTTCTTAGGCCTGTATGTCAGCAACTGACAGCCTTGGGAGGTCCCAAAAAAGCCTCGCAAGTCTCCTTTGTAGCCCTGTATGTCGGCAACTTACACCCTAGGGAGGTACCCAAAAATGCTTCACAAGTTGTCCTTTGTAGCCCTGTAGGTCGGCAACCTACAGCCTTGGAAGATACCCAAAACGCCTCCCTTTAGTGTCCTTTCTTAGCTGTGTAGGTCGGCAACCTACAGCCTTGAGAGGTCCCCAAAAAGCCTCGCAAGTCTCCTTTGTAGCCCTGTATGTCGGCAACCTACACCTTTGGGAGGTACCCAAAAATGCTTCACAAGTTGTCCTTTGTAGCCCTGTAGGTCGGCAACCTACAGCCTTGGGAGGTACCCAACAATGCTTCACAAGTTGTCCTCGGTAGCCCTGTATGTCAGCAACCTACAGCCTTGGGAGGTACCCAAAATGCGTCACAAGTTGTCCTTTGTAGCCCTTTTTGTCGGCAACCTACAGCCTTGGGAGGTACCCAAAAAGCCTCTGTCCTTTCTTAGCACTGTAGGTCAGCAACCTACAGCCTTGGGAGGTACCCAAAAATGCTTCACAAGTTGTCCTTGGTAGCCCTGTATGTCGTCAACGTATGTTGGCAACCTACGTTGGGAGGTCCCCAAAATCCGTGACGAATTGTCCTTTGTAGCCCTGTATGTCGGCAACCTACAGGATTGAGAGGTCCCCAAAAAGCCTCGCAAGTCTCCTTCGTAGCCCTATATGTTGGGAACTGAGGTACACTCAATGCCTCACAAGTTGTCCTTTGTAGCCCTGTACGTCGGCAACCTACAGCCTTGGAAGATACCCAAAACGGCCTCACAAGTGTCCTTTCTTGGCCTTGTAGGTCAGCAACCTACAGTATTGAGAGGTCCCCAAAAAGCCTCTGCGACTCCTTTGTAGCCCTGCATGTCGGCAACCTTGGGAGGCTCCAAAATACCTCACAAGTTTTACTTTCAGCCCGCCAAAGCTCCAAAATATCCTCAGTGCTTGGGGGTAGTTTGGTCATCAATTTATCAATGTTGTCAGCCGGCCATGCCTTGGGCTGCGCCTTTGGAGATGCCTTCTTTGGCTCTACCTTTGGGGATGCCGCCTTTGTCTTCACAACCTCACTGGTCGCGTTTCGGGGATGTCAAAAGCAGCCGGTGCGCAAACGAGTTGATTCCAAAATATTCCAAATGTTGCAGCCCTTTCCAAGCAAAGAATCGGCCCAACTGTCTTTCAAAACCCTTTTCGTGTCTGTTCTGTCCTGCCTCATCGCTTGCTTTCGGCTCCTCTTCCTCTCCTTCTTCGTCTTCCATCATGTCATCATCGTCATCCTCGGGAGCAAATTTCAACGAAACGAATTCTTCTTCAAGGGCAACCTGTGTATATAATTTCCTCGCTGGACCCACATGATTCCTCCTTGGATTTGCTCCAAGGCATTGACAACGCTACGGAAAAATATGTGGTAAACCACGTTTCAACCCAAGAAAAGTCACCCTTCCCAGTTGGCCAGGTGGGGTTTTTGAAACTGGCCTTACCCCCAATAATAGAGCCCAATGTTAATTGCAAACAATATCATTGGATTGGTTTAAGGGACACTACACGAAAACCTGATATTTGACTGTAAAAAATCGTAGCTTCCTGTAGATGTTCCTTTAATTTGACGGTAAAAACGATAGTTTCCTGATGCTCCCTGTAGATTTTCCCTTCAACCAATCCAATGATTTTAAGAATGTGTAGGTCACCATAGCCCTGTGACAAAGGACCTCCTCTGGCATGGCGGCAGCTTTGGCTGCAGGCTTTGGCGAGGCCTGATGCTGTCAGCATGTCAGGCTGATGTTGGGGGACTCAAAAATACTACAATATACTATATATGTATATATGTATATATGTATATATGTATATATGTATATGTATATATATATATGTATATATGTATATATGTATATATGTATGTATGTATATATGTATATATGTATATATGTGTATATGTATATACGTATGTTCACAGTACACATAAATATGTATATATATATATATTATACACAATTATATACAGGAACCTAATCTTGCTTGGGAACAATATTCCTTTCTTCAACAGTGAATGTGATGGAGAAGCATCAAGCAGCAGAATGATGGTACAATATATTGGATGTACCTTTAATACATCGTAATACACTACACATATGAAGTATGTTGCAAATGGTTGGTCTCAAAAAGTAGGGTACCCCTAAATCGACTGCTTAATTATTTTCCAAAATTAAAGTGGTCTTTTTGGGGAGTATACACTATTTTCAGACACACCCATCTCGTATTGGGTTATATGGCTCTGTTCTATCATATGCCATTGTGGGTGGTTTCCCCCATTTTACCAATATTCTATCCCCATTAGCACCCAATCTATCAATCCCCTATCACCTATGTCAAGTTGGTGTGTTGTATCTCTCATTCTATCCCCATTATATCCCCAGTCTCAAGTTGCTTAGCTCTACATACATTTATGTATATACATGTATATATGTGTACATATCAATCATGATTAGTTGTGTATACATCTATAATAAGATATATATATATATATACACACATAAATTAAATGTAGTATACATAATTAAACTATATATATACTATGTATCCCCATCATACCCCCAAGCTATCCCCCAGCCCATCATCTCCCCAGTTTGGCGACGGCCTTCGGGGAAGCCTTCGCCTCCGCCTTTGGAGAGGCCTTGGGCGAGGCCTTGGGGGCTGCCTTGGGCGAGGCCTCGGTGGCATCAGCATTCAGAATGGATTATTGGATTATAACTATGGAAATTTATTATCATTATTATTATGGATTATTATGACTATGGATTATTGTGGATTGTAACTATGGATTATAACTATGGATTCTTCTATGAGTGTACCTAGTTACTATCATCCTAGTTGGATTATGGATTATAACTATGGATTCTTCTATCATTCAGTTTCTGGATTATCTAGATTGCTGATCATCAAGCAACTGTATCTAGTTTCCATCACCCATTAACTATAATGATCATAACTATGGTTGACAATGGAATATGGCTGATGGATTATAAAAACAGCTGAAACTATCGACCATATATCTGTAACTATGGATTGATTAGTTGGATTATAATTCAACTCTCACTATGGATTGTTGGATTAATATATATAATATAACTATGGATTGATAAGTTGCAATGCATCCATAGTTATGATCCATTAGTTGGATTGATCAGCAACTCTGGAATATAATTAAACTATGGAAGTTCTATGTAACAGACAATATCGTTGATTTTACCAATGGATTATGACTATAGATCATTGGATTATAATGATGGACTATGGTTGATAGATCTGGATCGACAATGGAATATAACTATGGATTATGGTAGATTATGGCTATGGATTTAGAATGGATTGTCAACTGTATTATGGATTATTCGGAACTGTGAATTGATTAATTGGATTAGAATTGTAACTCTGGATTACTAGTTGGAGATGATAACTAATTATGACATCTATGGCATCTATGTCTAAAGTTGGATGTAATGACATTTATAACTATCACTATGATTACATCTATGTTGGATTGATTGGATTGCAACTGTCACGACTAATGCTGAGATTATCAAAGTGTATATGTTCAGAAGTATATACTTCCTTTCGAGCATCTGAACTTTGGTCCCTCGACTTGAAACTAAAAATAGCACGTTCGACTTCGTGCTAGAAACCGGCTGTCAGGTCAATTGGTGAGTTCCATCTCCTTGCAATGAAACAACTTTCTCGAGGGATATAGGACCTGCAGTTTGTGCGACAGCTCCAGCCTATAGCCGCATGGGTGCCCCGGCACGAGGTTGTGGCGCATCATCGTCCTCCAAGCCAAAGTCAATTCGAAGATGCTTTGAGAAAGATCCCAACACATCCTCCTTTGGCGAGTAATCTGAATGGGTTCGCCAATTTTTGTTGAGATCTGTTGAGAATTGGAGTCGTCAACAGGCTCCCACCAACCGTGCCTTCAGATCATCGTCATCAGCCTCGAAGTATCCAGTCAAGTGGACTGTGGCCTCCGCGCAAAACAGAAGGGTCCAATGGACCCCGAAGCGGTCCCAAGGGATCACGGATTGGACCTCACCAAAGAATCGGTGGAATCTATGCAATCAATGATTACAAGTAGGACTGTCTTAGAATTTGGAATCCCAAAATCCCTCTAATTCATTGCATTTACTGTAGTTTTGTCTCATCCCGATGATACCCCCACTCTAACACCCCCATGGGCAATGGCGGCCATGGGTGCCTTGCCCTTCACGGCCAACTTGGCTTCCTTGGCGTCCAGAAAGAGGTCCAGGGCGCAGAACTCCTCGCCCGGCGCGAAACGAAGCAACAGGAATGTGCACTGCAAATGGTGGGTGATGAATTCAAGCGATTCGATCCACAACAGTAGCTCTATATATATATATGTATATACTGTATATACATATATAATATACATATGTATATATATATATAAATGGTACATTATATGAATTCACCGACCTGAAATCAGGCTCTCTCTCTCTCTCTCTGCCTCTCTCTCTCTCTCTCTCTCTCTCTCTCTCTCTCTCTCTTGGATAATTACACCTACTAACCATGATTCCCGTGAGGTCGCAGTGGGGTCGGTAGAATCTACTCCTCTATATGTATATATATACATATACATATATATATATATATACATGATATATATATATATACATGATATATAATGAGATATATATATATATGATGTTTAACCGCTAGCAGAAAATTGGGTGATGAATGATTAAGTGATATGAAGTGGCAAACAAATGACTTCAAGTCACAAGAATAAGAGGTTGATTAGCAAAGACTGGGAGTGAACAGCAGAAATGGCAGGATCGACAAAGATGCATGCGATATGGTGTGCATATAAAATATAGCTGTTGAATGTGAACAATCAAAACTATCAATATTTTGTTGTTCAGCAAGAATTTGGTATTTGTCCAACAAAATCTGTTGAGTCCGCCCTCAATGGTCGAAAAGTCTCCTGGGAACCTTCCTTCAGGCAGGCCACAGCATAGGACTGACCTTGCGTGGGAGCAAGGGCAGGGTGCATTGGGGTGAACATCTGGCGAATCTGGGATGGGCCAAAACCGATGAATTTCTGTCTGCATGGGGGGATGAACATCTACTACCAGCCTCCGAGGGAGCTCTGGGATCCAGCATGGCGAAAAGGTGCTGTATGAACTGCATGGGTGAAGCATGTTTCATGATTATGCATGGGCATTAGTGAATTCTGAAGCTTTTTGACTTGGCAGCCGGTGAGATCGGCTTCAGCGGCTTTCAGCTTCCTCATCTTGGTTCTCTCATGCTGACAGTTTCCTCATAACGACTGACCGCTGATGAACTTCTCCGTGCTTCGCAACTTGGTCGCCTATGAGGACTGCAGTGCTGTAGTCCGGCGAGTATGCAGATCCACCGAGCAATCCTGCTTCGGAGTGCTTCGGCGACTGCTCTTCTTGCCGATTCTTGCAGAATCTCAACAGTCCGTTCCTGCGGTCAGCATCAAATCTGCAGCAAACAGTTCCTGAGGTGCAACAAGTAGAGCTGCTGCAGGGGGTTCTTTAACATCCCCGGCCGCACCGCGCGCATGTCAGCGATGGCAGAGCAGAGGGATTGGTGGCCCCCAGCAGAGGTCATCAACAGCGCAGCAACCAGGGTTCCTGTGCCTGGGAAGTGCCATAAACATCCATAAACTGGAAAGCCATAAGGGTATGAAGAAAGAATGGCATTTACCCAAACACTACCCCAAATTTACAATTTCAACTCAGAAAATTGCAATAGCAACAAAAGAAACTCATCATGTCTTGAAAACATGGACAACTCTCAAAACTGCTCTTGAAATGCCAGGGCGCGTCCCTTACCACCACTGCAGTGCACCAAAACTCGTTGGCCAGACTGGAGGCGGTGAACCAAAGGCAGCACCAAATCATGCAGGTACGCTTCGGAATCCTTTCAGATGGCAGTGGCACAGATCTAAAATTCTGAAAAATGTCGTGTGTTTCGAAGTCACATACAAAGTGTTTGGAAGTCACATACGAAGCAAAAGGAAACCAATCAAAACAATCACATAAATGTGGATCTATACCTATATATATATATATATGTATAAAGACAACAAATCATTCATCCTTGCAACTCGAAGAAACCCAAGGAATCCACTTGTCCCGGAGATCCAAATGTTGCCAGCTCATTCCCTTCGCCTCCACAGCCTGGCCCATGTGAGTTACCCCAAGGATCTCCATTTCCTCCGATGACAGCAGCGTTACCACCGAGGTGGCCCCCAGGGCCTTCACTTTGGACAGATCCTCCTCCACCGTCCTAGGAAAAACGGCTGGTTGAGCCACCCGGCTATCGGAATGGCCTTGGGGATCATCCTCTCATTTTCCATGGTTGAAAACGAAAAGTGTGTGAATTTGAAACCACCAAAAGTTGGAACATTTTCCTGGTAGATTCTCCTATTCGATGGTGGAGTAACCTGTGGGAAAATTGCAAGAATCATCAGCTGATCCAGGAGTCAGATACTTCCCTGGCGCGTTGGACATGAGGATTTGGCCCCCACAGGGCAGTTCTAACGTGTCCACCAGGTAGGAGGGCTTCTTGGAGGTGTTCAAAAAGCACCTGGGGGTTTGTCTCACGCTGGTTTTTACGGGAAACCCATTGGTTGAGGGTCCGCCATTCAAGAACCCCCCCATGTTTGAAGCCTGCAAATCAATCCCATGATTTTCAAACCTCTTACTCATCCATCAAAATTGCCCTTAGGGTAAATCCACCATTTTGGACACCCGCACCTGCAGCCGAACAGCCATGTCCCCGCTAGAGCAGAGGCCACCCCTACTGCTATGAAGGTTGACACCACCGCACCACGGTGGGAGACCGCACCAAGACCTGAGGGAGGCACGAGATGATTTTATCGGTCTAAGCAATCTGAGATTGGGTTGAAAAATGTAACATATACCTACTAATACTAGTCACTAACTAATCACCTATGTCACGAATGTTCATAGTCAGCTTGTTTAGACGTTTAGAATCTGTCTCCTGGATCTGCAGCCTTTGCCGTAGAACCTCACCTTCTGAAGTTTGAGATTTCAGCTAAGTCCATAGAAGACGGGGCAACTCAGTTTGTGCGGTCTGCAATTTGAAAGAAATCTGCCATGCCACAGAGTGCAGAAGCAGTTGACAGAAGGCTTAGGAGCGGTAGACAAATCAATGGATGGGTGCCTTGGCTGGAAAACGAGGCACTGCTCCTAGATCCATCCCGACCCTATTTGCTAGTCTTTTTGCTCTATACAACATATATCAAAGTATTGTTTTCACAAAAATGTATAAAAAGTCAGATTTTGATGGCGCTATGTCAATCTGCTAAGTTATAATCCTCCACCATTGACCATGTTCTCTCTTTTGCATCAGCAAGCTGCACGCCAGGGGCCGTAGATCTTCCACCTCCGACTCCTGCAATGACCACTCTGGTGATTCGCGACTTTCCATGGCTGCTTTGCTGATTTTGGCAGTTCCTGATTTGTTGACCGGGTTTGTCTGACCCAAAAATCTGATGGTTGGTGATGATTTTCCTCACTGACCTTGTTTTGGGGTATCTCACAGTTTCGGACTCGGAGAGAAGAACGCGAGTTGTGGGTTTTGAGGTTCTGGTGCTTTGAGCACAAACTGCTGACAGGAAGTTGATCCAAAGATCCAAAATTCCCGTCCTGTGGTCGTTCGCAAAAACCACCCCAATTCACCAATTCAACCGATCAGAGAGAAATCTTCCCAGTTCACCTATTCACCAACAGTCCGAGTTCACCCAAGCACCCAGAATCCGTCGTCCCGATGGAATCCACTTAAGTCCCAGTTGGCTCACGCAGTCAACACTGGTCCCAGTTGACCGGTTAGTCAATGCACCCAGTAAACTAATGAATCAATGCTCCAATTAAATGTGGTTCGGTCCCAATCAACCAGATATAACTAGCAAACTCACCTATGGCATCAATCTGTCTTAACCACTGACTTCATGATTGAAAACTATTCCCCCACTGGTCATTCAACGCAACTATGGAAAGTCACCATGTTGATAGGTATATCAATCGAACCAAATGGGCTATCTATACCATAGCTATGTTAGTTTGCTGGAGGGTCGGCAACAATCAACCGATTCACAAATGGAGCCAACATCAAATCCATCAAGGGGTAAGCTCCGCACCGCCCTGCTCCACAAGCACTTTGGAGGATGCTCCGTTCGGCGTGTCAGGCGCCAAACACGCCTGGTTTCACACACGCACGAGGGATGCACTTGTGATGCTTGGGATGTCTTCCATTTATGGCTTAAAACACCTCAAAACATTCACAGAAAAATAGCTACTAGCAATGGGGTGTTCATTCCCCCTGTCCCATTCTGTCGCAAGGCATTGGCCTATCCCCATTTGACTGGTCGCTGATGCCTTTCCTTTGCTTGTCTTCTAGCAAGACCTTCCCAGTTCTGCATCCAAGGCCAGAATAATTAAGCCCAAGAGGAAGCCTCCCTTTGGTCAAATTTTGGGGATGGATTATTATAGTGGGAATCCTTACCTATGGGTAGATGAGTCCCAAAAAGCAATGGATTGATGACCATCCCCCAATTACTTGGCCAATCTGATCCAGCTTTTTGTTGACCCTGGCACAGATGGGAACCCAGTGATATCGGGCCTGCGACAAGTGCAGAAGTTCACCGGCCCTGGTCTCCACCTACAGAGAAGATGGCGCTAGGAAAACCCATGATGAATCACCAGGTTTTGATCCATGGAAAATATGGGAAATCCATGAAAAATGATGATTAAACATCCATTATTCATCAGGTTGATGATGATAGACCATGGTTGTCCATGTTTCAAACTTTCAAACTGCTGCATCTGCTGTATGAGTTGCAAATCCTTTGCAGGTCCTAATCACCCGCACAGTTTTACCGAATCAGATGATCTAGCTGCAGTAAACTACCAGTGGAAGCGTCCCAGGAAATGCACCGCTGTTTCTGAGACTTCAGGAAGGCCCAAGCTGCAAAGGGTTACTAAAGAGAAAGGTGGTTATCCTTCCACTTCCCCATCGGATTTGTTGGAAAATGGAGCAACCAAAAAATCAGTGGTGTACCGTCTCTTCTTCAGTGCTGCGATTTTTGCTGCAGGGTATCCAGTATCCACACCTTCTTGGACTGCCCTGGAGGCACGATGCAGCCCCAAAACGACATGGTCCTGAGGGCTGAATGGCTTCATGTCATTTCTGAAATCTATCTTGGAGGTGTGGAATTGAGATGAATGATATATGGATGATAGGCAGATGCTCGGTGATATCACCATGTCTCGTCTCGGCATTCTTTCTCGGTGTTGTTTGCCCGGCCGCTGCTTCTTCCGATCCCTATGAGGGTAAGTTGCTGCTGACTTCAAAGTCGCTGCACGGGACTATATGTCTATAGGTAGATATTGCTGGAACGCAGGAAGCCCCAGCCACACCACTAGAACCGGAAAGCTGTTTCGGTGGAGAGAGCCCCCCCACAAAAGAGTCTTTCTGAGTCTTTCAGCATTTCAGTGGATTTGTTTCAGACTGAAACCTCCCAGCCTCAGCAGCTGAAAACAAACATCGACTCTGACATGATCGAACCCTGGAGCTGGTCCTGAGCTCTCTGTTGCGGGATGATCTTTGATGGCTAGGGAGCCAGACAGCTTCGGCAGCTTGAGATCGATGCTCAAACGACTGGACGTGGAATTGCTATAGGCAGGATGGTCTGAATAAATAGAAAGTCTGCCATTTCCCTGCGCCAATTCTCTCTCTTCAAAACATGAAAATGACACACGTACATAGAATTCCGTATCAAAAAGCTAGCTATTGATCTGCTGGTCATGACTTGAGGGCCCACCAGGCCTCTCTGGCCTAGGCAAAGCTGAGATCCACGAGTCAACCCCAAAGAAATCATACGAATCAACTCATCTGCCCTGGTCCAAAGGCATGACTCTTGCAAGGCCAATAAGTCCAGTTCACGTTCAAAAGAATTTAAGACTACTGAGCACAAAAAATCACAGACAGCATCATCCAAGTCATCCAAGAAGTCGCACAAAAATCACCCTTCTCTCGCAGAAAGAAAACATGTGGAAAAGAAAATACCTTTTCCCATGGATTATCATTGCTCAGTCATCATCCCTATTATTTGATGGATATAAAGGGGGTGTGCCCTCTGGGATCCGCCACACAGCCGAGTTGGCCAGCCAGTTACTGGGCAGCACTCGCCGATCTTCGCGAATCGGCACTTGAGCCAGGCAAGCGTTGCTGGTTGGTATTGGTTTGGCCCACAAATGTTGGTTGTACAGCATAGTCATTGGGCATCAAACATGGCGAGATGGGAAATCGGCAACAAAAATTGGGCTTTTAAAGGGAGAATCGTCAAACTACAGTAAATGGGGATACTCCATTGACGTTGAGGATCATAATCTCATTTCCATATGGTTGCAAATTGAAAATATGTATCAAACCACCACCAAAGAAATTGCTGAATTAAATCCCCCAAGGTCCTCAATCACATCCATATGCCCTACTGCGAAGATTTTATGTCAAAACCGATCTTAGTGAACGAGGTGTCACCTTTGGACACCATGGAAAAGATGGAAGTTGGACCGGTGCAACCGCGCCGCCTTTGGACGCGGAAACCGATAGGGGTAGATTCAAAAGAAAGACAATGCCAGGCCCCTCCATGCATCAAAGGTAGAGGAAATCCAGGAAGAGTCAATTTGCACTTGAAAGCTGAAAGAAGAGTCAAAGGATGCAATCCTTCCAGCGGTGATCCTTCTCACAAACCTCATCAAAGCGCTCCAACAAGTCTTGCGCCTTCAAGGGTCCCACAAAAGTGAGCATGTATGTAGTCCATCACACCCCCTTTTGAGTGCCAACCCCAGCATCATGAGACATCTGAATGTCTTGGAATGTTGGCAGTTCACTACCAATGTTCGTTCTTTTTCTCAGATTCCATTATCAATGTTCATTATGAATTATAAAGGTTCATCATTGATTCAGATCACGTGACAGATAAAGTGCTGAAAATCGCTCGCCTGCTTGCAGCACTTGTCTCGGAACGGCCCCGTCCCCTTGGCCTTGGCCTGGGCTGGATGTGACTCCCAAATGTGAAGAAACACCATGCCATGTTATTTGGAAGGAAATGTGTATGTTTGCGTATACATATAGTGATTACTTTGATTATATTGATTATACTGATTACACTGCTTATATTGATTATATTGATTATATTGATAATCATTGATAATTATTGATAATGTTATTGTTTATATTGATTATATTGCTTATGTTGATTATATGGATAATTATATTGATTGTATTGATTACTTTGACTCGAGAACCTCAAAACACGCCATCTCAAGTGCTTGACTTCTCTGCTAAGCCGTGCACTGTCACCCTGTCCAGCAAGACACCCGTCTCCAGCACTTGCAAGCGGCCCTGGATGCATTTCTCCTGCTAGAAGACAGGAGGAAATTCATGGCGGTTTCAGGTCAAACACCAGGTCAAACACATGAAAAACTCAATGGGGAACGGTCATCAATGACGGTTAAACTCCATGTTTGATGTTTAAATATGTTGAAACCAAGAAGAAAAAACAATAAATGAACACGTTGGGAAATAGGGCTCCTTGGGAAGTAGGGCTCCCAATTGCAGCATAGCACGCAGCAACGCTGAGCGGTGCCTGAGGTCTGCCAAGTTGGGGTGGAAATGCATAGAAATAATCTGCAGGGACTGGATGAAAAAAATGCTGCATGGCAATTGGTCTTTCTTTTCAGCATCGCAACAAGACAAGCAGAACAGCACCTCTGGGAACGAAATTGCCAAAAATAATTGTCTAATTATTCCCAAGTCACCATGAAACAGATTGAGAACGTGCAGTCATAAGTTTGCAACCGGTTATCTCCTGTCCACATGCACCGAAAAGAAAAACAAAGGAACTTTTGCAAAGACTTTCCCAAGGCCAACAGCAGTCGTCGCCCGCTAGATAGCAACATATATTAGATCGTACATATATTATATCATACAGCAAATATATTCCAAATATCATGTTCTTGATCAAAAGTCATTTCTGGTGAACAGTCAGCATGTCTATAGATTCAACTGGCTATTGCTCAGAACCGTAACACTGAAATTCTGGGCTCTCAAACTGCAATGCTCCCAACATCTGCAGCCGTAGGTCGCTAAAGACCTCACGGCGGGACACTCAGCTGGAAATTACGTGTCCCTCGCTTGTTCAGGTCTCGCATGGTTTCGAAGCCTCATTTCTGAAGGCCACAGACCAAACAGACCAAGAATTTCTGGATCCGAGTCGGTGGAAAACAAAGAAATTGTACCAGTCCTGCTGGAAAATCTAACCCCGAACGCCGTTTTTCCGCAAATCTGCAGTTTGGCCGGTGGGCGCTGCATACATACTGTACACTGTACACGGAAAACTAGCAGCTAGAAGACTGCAAGATTTTACGGTATGCTCATTTAAGTCACACAGATATAATTTCACTATCATCTCAAGGTCATCTGTTTGGTGGAATCTTGACAGTCCTCTGACCAAAATCAAAGGTGTTTCATTCAGATTCACCAGCTGTGGCTTTGGCTCAAAATAGAGTATGCGCCATATTTTAAGCTCACGCCCAAATATTCATAGTATGATTCGTCCAAAACCACATCATATATTTTAATGTATTTTGATTAAGTTCTCCCATTTTGAATATAAACCATACTATCTTGAAGCCAATCAGCCCATTCTTCACCCCGGATCCCATGGTTGCGCCGGCGCCGCCCTGAGCAGCACCAGCGCCATGTCCACGGCGCGGCGACAGATGGCCCTGGCCGCCTCGCGTCGCGCGTCGCGCCAGCGCGTGAGCTCCAAAGAGAGGTCCGGAGAGGTCGAAGATAAGAAGCTCTCCTGGCTGGCTGGTTTTGATATGTTTTGATGGGATATTGGATGGATTTGGATTGATTTGTTGGGGGGGAAATCCATATGAAGCCATGGGTTTTTGGCATGTTTGACCATCAGAGCTCTCCTGGTTGGTAATGGGATAATTCACTGAGGTACAATGTATCTATATCACCAATGGAATTGTTCAAGGGGATATTTCCCATGATAGGCTTATGTTTGATGGAGATAGTCCCTGGCTGTTTGTTGGTTGATTTGATGGGAATATTTTGTGAGGTATCTAGCCCGTGGAATATTGAATGGATGATATTTCACACATTTTAGGCATATGAATGGAAGATTTCATTGGGATAGTTGATGAGTTGATAGGTTTAATGATTAATGAGATAGCTAATGGATTCGATTTAGAGTAATAGTTGTTGATATCCATTTAACTATGGTGATATGTCAGATATTTCATGGAATATGGATTGGGATATCCAGTGGAGATAGTTAATGTGATGTACGGATGATCCCAGGTTTGGAAACTGGAAAGACCGGGTCTGATGAAAAGCACAAATTAATGCCTAGCAAGTTGGCCACTTTTTGGATCCAGATGTCCTCCAGTTGTTTCTGCTCCTTCCGGGCTTTCTTGCTGCTATTGCTCCGCAGACCCGACGCTAATAGCTCGGACCATTCCATCAGCAGCTGGGGCGGCAGCTGTGCCACAGGAAGAGCAGGGCATTGCCTGGGGGAGCAAACCGGGCAACAACGGCAATCTCCCTGAACTGCTGTGGTTTCAAGTGGTTGGTATGATACGGATTTCATTGGGCAGGTTTTAAGGGAAACCCTTATATTGGTGGTAAAAACCATAGTTTCGTCTAGATTGTCCCTTGTACCAATCCATGGATCATGGATAAAAAATGATGATATCATATTCTGAATTCCTATCAAACTGATAGGCAAACTTGGTGGATCAGACCAGGTCCCCATGGCCCACCACAACCATGGATGGTGTAGATGTTATACCTATGTTGCCGGAGCACCATTGAGGAAAGAGAAGCTCAAAGGTCGCGGCCACTGGCAGATGGTCGGACGGACACTCCTTCACGGACAACATGGAGTTCACCAAATTCACTTAATGGGTTTGTCCAAAGAGGGGACCTGTACCGTATGTACCCCTTCATACCAATTGAGCGGTGTTCAAAACATCAATTAAAACTGAATGGAAATTATTCACCCTTGCGCGACCACAATGGGAGCTTGCGCGCGATCAATTTTTCAAACTGAGTTTGCGCGACCTTGCGCGAAGATGAATTCCTGAGATTTGGTGCATTTTTGCTTGCGCGATGCAGGCCAGCAGTCTAGTCCCTGAGTGCCTCCAGTATCCTCCAGTAAAAAACAGAAGTACAAGGTGGTTATTCCAGAAAGAGCATAGTCGCAAATTTATGGTGAGTGTACGATCATCTTGTTTCTGTGGGGAATAGTGGCCACAGGCATCCCTTTGCTTGCGCGAAGCTTGCGCGAACCTTGCGCCAACCTTGCGCGAAATTCAGGATGTTTGACAGGTGCTTCAAGGTCAAGACTACTACACGCAACAAGTGACTCCATTGCTCAAACTGACTGTAGCTTTGAAAACCAGACGGTCGACATCGACATACTAAGCAACCAATGCAACAAGAAAGCAGCGGAACTCCTCACCCATCTCGTCCCATCATGTTGTGCAACCCTTTTCGTTGTATATTCATTTATATATGTTTAAATTATCGATAGGTGATTTCGGGCTTGCGCGACGCTTGCGTGTACATGAGCTTGCGCGAAGCTTGCGAAAAGCTTGCGCGCGTGTGACGCCATTCAATTTATTTAAGAATAAATTCCACCGAATACTAAAATCAATTGCCGGCAGTTTTGAACGTGGCTCAATTGTTAATCATCATTTTCTCCACTAGAATTGCAATAACCGGGGGAGGTAAATGCACCATTTTCAGACCCAAAAATATTGTATGGCCTCGTCTGTGCATTCCTCAAAATAAAACCCGTTTGCAACCATCAACCGTTGCAACCCGCCATCATTGATCAAAAAAGTATATCCCCAGTGTTGGTGGTCAAATCAATTCTCATGGTGAAAATGCCCATTGTTGGTTATTTGGTTCTACCTCATGACATCTCACATTCGATATCCCCATGAAATATACCAATAACATTTCTTCAACTGCCATATGGCTGGGAAACTTGCTAGTTCCTTGGTTCTCTTGGTTCTCCATTTCATATCGAATATGGATACCCAGAGCTCCGAGCCCCTCCGAAACACTCGATAGTTAATCTCCGTTAACGTACACCCCAAAAGATAGAAAAGCATTTCCAGGATGATAGATCGATGATGTTTCTCCTTCTAACTTCCCAGGTGTCCAACTTTCAGCATCGACTTTTGACTCTAGGGGCTTCCTAACCATATACCCGTGATATACCCCCACAATATCAGAATAATATATGGCATTTATATCACATGCATCAATCCACATAGTAATCCCCATCATGGGAATGTATGTTCCCATTAGATGCCATTAATCCCCATAGTAATCCCCATGAATCATTAACATGGGATAAAATAATCCCATTATTTCCCATTATCTCCCACTATCTCCCATTATCTACCGTTATCTCCCATTATCGCCCATTATATCAGATTAAATCACATTATATGATTATCATCCCATCATAGTATCATATATATATATATACAGTGCATATATGGGTTGATATCCGTCAAAACATGGGAACATGTACCACATAAGCAATCATCATCAAAATATTTCCCATGAATCATCCCCATCTAATCCCCATGTATTCCCATGATATTCCCATGAATGCCAGATCTGTTGACCACCAGCGGCCCCGCAATCGCTCCTTGTTGGGCAGCCCTTGCAGGTCTTGTCGGGACGCAGCCTGCAGCACTCGTCGAGGCGCCAGGTGTTCGGTGCTGCAAAGATGGTCCAAGGCTGCGCCCAGGCTGTGAGTGAAGCCTGGCGGAGTTTAAGGCTGCGAAATGATGAAGTTTGGGTAGGGGTTAATGGTGATTAATAGGGGGTGATAGTGATTAATAGAGGTTATATATATAAGCTAATAGAAGCTAGTAATACTTGTTGATCGTAGTCTTCATACTGGTCAATAGGTGTTAATGGCGGTTTATCGCAGTTATGTAGCCAGTAATCGTGGTAAATGATGGAGATCAGGGAACAATAATATGTCATAAGTCATAAGTCATAAGTTCTGATTATAATGGTTAGTAGGAGTAGGCAGTAGAACCCATCTAATTTGACTGTTAACCAACAAGGGTTTTGGAGAGTGAATCGACTAAGGATGCAGAAATCTCAAGCTTTGAGCCAGCACGGCCCCAGGAAATCCAACAGCGAAACCCAACCAGCCGGCCTTTGGTTGGTGTGCGAAACCTGAGCTGAGTCCGCTGAGTGAAGCTGAATGGTTTTGACAAGAGTAGAACAGTGAGTATTACTATTAGATACTATTAGGGTATATGATCAATATATGTCAAACATCTGTACTCAAAGAATGGACAAAAAAGGAGGGATGGTTTTATACCCAACAAAAGATGTGACTCCGCGGTCCCAGGGATCACATTTTTCCCACCTTGAGCCAAGCAACAGGCTATGTTCAGCAAGGAGATCACTGAGGTGAGTATCGAGCGCCAGATTGCTATTGAAGTCACCGCAAACCACCTGGTATGTCCTCGGTTGAACTTTGTCGTGACTTTGGCCGAGAATCCCCAGTGAATCCAGCACCAGCGCAACAAATCATGATACCTTTCATTAATTTTCCTTCCATGGCAGAACATCACGTCTATGAACCACCCATACCCATGTCATCCCATGTCCATGACCATGTACGTTTTAGACATACACTGACAGTCATCAGATGCGATTGCCAATGTTTAGAGGATCAACCTTGGACTTCATGGTCCTGTCTTTAGCTTTGTGCAGAGGCTCGATCTCGCCATGCTCATCTTTTGCAGAGACTTTGTCAGTTGTGCGGCCCTTTGATCGTGTTGCTTCGAATCCAAGTGGACATTCATCACTGAGACCTGCACGAACAGGGTGCTGGCTGCCGAACTCAAAGACATTAGAGGATGGGTCAAAACCCCTGTACCCCTCACACCAGAACAGCTGGTAAATGGATGTACATCCTGCGAAAAATTGCATTTACACGTATTGGTCCAAGGACATTTCTGTACAATCAAGATCATGGTTAATATAATGGCTGACAATGGTTCTTCTAATATCTTGTAATATGGCTAATGAAAATTGGGGTGTTCTTAAGCAATGGGGTCCCCCCCAGATATCATCCAAAAGATCAACAGGTCGTGTTTTGGATTTTTCCAGCCCCTCCTCGTGACCACTGGGCAGCAACAGGCCAACGATCAAGATTCGCGAGCGCGAAGCGACCCAGCTTAGACGCAGAAGCGACCGGCGGAAGAAGGTGGCATTGATGACTGGGTGACCTGGTGGGTTACAATGGGAAGATCTGCATTCTATGAGGATATAATAGGAGAAACAGATATTATAAATAGGATAATGATATAACTAATCACAATGAGAATATGTTCGGAGGATAAATGGAATAATTATTAATGATATACAACTTGATATAACTGAGCAACTTGATATGAGTTTTTTTGGTCTGTCTGAAAATTGGAGATTCACCCCCAAATTGCCATCAAATAATAACAATGATAGGAAAGGATGATGAATCATGGCAATTGCGGCGTACCCTATTTTCGGACAAACTCATGTGCGAAACAGTAATTGCACGGTATGCTTCGCAAGTCCAGGCTGTCTGTAGTTTCAGACAGAGGCTGAGGACAAAGTCCTATGGCACTGCTATCATCTTCAAATCACTCCAACTTCCACTAAAATGGAGTGGGAGTCTGAGTCTCAGTTTATAGCTGGGTTCTTATCCCATGTAACCCCAGCCAGTCACCAACCAGTTGCAACTTGGGATGATCCCTCCCACTGCTTCCCTGGTGTTGCCCTAAGTTGCTCCCCATCTTTCGCCCAAGGCGGGCCTTCGCGGTCCTGTACGGCCACATCAAAACCCTTCTCTTCCAAGAAGCTCTGCACAAGTTCGAGGGAGATGCCTACAGCGGGTGACTGTCCACTTAAACATAACCCGACTCTCTTGGGGGGGATCCTCGAGGCCGTTTGAAGATGATGTTTGAAGGTTCATTTTGCCAACTGAAACGGCCATGGGCAAGTCTTTGTGGAGAGCAGGGCCCTGACGTTGGGATTCCTGAAAGGAGGATGTCTCCAACAATGGTCCGTTAGTCAAGAATGTCTTCTAGGAATGCCAAGTTTCTCCACTTATCCAAAGTCGCCGCAGCTGCAAAGAGAAATTTGGTTTGTGTTACATTGAGATGCAAACTGTTACCAAGCACCAAGAATACGCTCAACTGGAGATCCTCTGAATGCTGCTGAAGTACCTACTTCCAGCTCTTGCAGACATAAGATATCGCAGGAGGCATAGAGATCCTTGGTTCACAAGGGGCGGCAAGGTACCATAGTGCACGAGGTTGATACCAGTACCTGGAGGATCATCCCACTTAGTAACATTTTGGAACTGGCTACTAACCATTCATATAAATAACCCAGTTATACAATCAATAACCCAGTTATCTAAGGATAACCCCCACTTAGGGGAGTTGCTGACTAGGGTGCATAACCACTTACTAAGTGGGATGATCCTCCAGGACTTGGAAACCCCCAAGAAATGACCACTTCATGGCCAAATCTTTAAGAGTGGGAAACCAAGGTTTTTGAGAGGTGGTCATCATTTTTTGACTTTTTGGGCATGCCCGGTGGCTACTCCTAGGTAAAGTCCAATAAATGGCAGTACTCTTTCCCTTTGCCCCCAAAAGTGTGTTTCTAGAAAGCAAGAAACATCTATCACCACGATCATACTTGGATGATCATCCCAATCCCAGTGACTAACTGCTAAGTAACCCTGGCCAACAAGTCCCCAAAGTGGACTTATCCCATTTATCACTGGCTTATGACCCCATCTAACCATGATATGTGGCTCATATAACATGTAAATTATATACATGATACCCATTTTTCTGGGATAATCCCCCACATTTCCAGCCAGTTCCTGACCCTCCCATGTGCCGATTGCCTTGCTTCCCAAGGCACCAAGACTTCCAGCAGCGCCGCCAGGCGCTCCTCCCGGAACTCTCTCTGCCCGGGCCAGGTCTGCGGCATGCAAAGATGGTGGGAAAATAGTGGTCTCCATAGGTTTATAGTGGAAAAGCAAAAAAAACGGATGATTTGGGGGTGCCCCCATTTAAGGAAACCATAGACATCATTTTGGGTGGCATCCTATTTTCAGAGAAACCCGTAGACACCATGATGTGCCATGGTGTAGACACGCAAATTTCTGACAGCACTGTTTCGACCAAAATGCCTCTGCCAGAGTTGGTGCAAGCACATTCCAGCTCATGATACACAGATTGTTTTCTTCATCTTTGGACGCCCATGGCTGGTTTCGCGGCAAGCACTTCAGCTTCATCGATGGCGAATGGTCAGCAGCCAGCACAGGGATCTGGCTAGGAAGCACAAAGAAAGATTACCTGTGCCGTGCAGAAAGAAATCTGCGTAGTGTCTTTCCAGCAATACATCTTGATGGAGTATTCATAAATATTCATAATATGCAGGTGACCAACCCCGAGCTTCAAATCCAGCCTCATGGAGCCAAAAATGGCTACAAGGGAGCGAACAAATGCCAGAGGGTTCAGAGCGAAACGATTCCAGACCCCAGAAACCGAAAAAAGAACTTGGGGACATCCCACCAATATCCGCAAATGCCTCAGATCTGACTTTGGAAGAAACTATCAGGGACGGTACAAATGCGAACTTTCCACCATGACTCATCTAAGCATAGTCAGCCGGGCGGCAGGGGATTCCAAGAGCTCTACGAAGTCTTTCAGCTGTGCCTCCAAGGCGGTGCTGATGAACTGCTGCGGTCATGTTTTCTGTTGAGTTGAAAGATGCCGGGGATCCGTAGGAATCCAAGATGGGTATAGGGCTATGGCTCAAAAGTATTAACCCTATAATTGGTTGGTTGATGTTCATTTACCATTAAAAATGACCATTTTTGGTACCATAATTTTGAGCCATAGCCTAATATCTGAAGATGGGGGAACTAACCATGATGAACTCCTCCAAAGGTGCAAATCATCCGACAAATGGTGATCATCCATGGGATGGAATGGGGTACAGTTCCCTACTTTCAGAGAAAGGCAAATGAGTTTGATGGATTCTGCTTGGTCCAGAACAGTCTACAAACTAACGATCCGGTCTGCTGGGAGGTTTGGGCATGCATATCAATGATGTGATCAATGTACTTTGGGTTTGTTGAGAATTTGCTTCTCAGACACGGATTCGAAACAAAGGTCTTCTCAACCATGATGAATTGCAAAAGCCAGGCCACCTCAATCTCGTCTGTTCGAGGTGCCGTGGCCAGCCTGTTTTGGGAGAGCTGTGGTGTTCAAATGCTCGAGAGTGCGCGATGAAGCAACAAACACAGGAATTAAAGGCGCGATTGCAGAAAACAAATAACATTCCCTTTGCCTTGTGGCTAGACCCGCAGCAAACTCAAACCTCAAGGTAGCGATGCGTGGCAAAGGAAGCCTACGACAAAAGTCTTGCACTAGGAAAGAGAGAGAAATTGTGCATGCCGCGTAGTTCTGGTTCTCGCTTGGGCCATGGTGATGCACTGCGAAACCCCTGTCATAGCTACTTTTTCTGTGCAGAAAGGTCAACATCTCAGACGAAAAAAGTGCGGAACCTTGAATTTTGGGCACATGAAATGCTCAGATTGGCCATTTTGGGCAGGAAAATCGAGGCTCCATTCTCCAGGTACCCTGGGTGTCCCGACTCATTCAACCAGAAGCTCAAGGCCAAAGAACTCACCGGACAGACCATCCATGCTTCCATGAGGACCATCCTCCAAGTACAGTTCTGCTGATTCGAATGTTATCCAAATCCCTGGGATGTGGGGCATATCTGGCATCTGGTTAGAGATGTTAGAGATATTCATGATGTTTCAGTATGATCGTGGATAGCATGTGAGGTTGTCGACAACAATTCGGAGACTGTCAGAGCCCTTTCTGCCAACCATCACAACAAAATGGTGGCTTTGTGGCTCAATATCAAAATATTGGTTCAAGGGAAAAATCTACAGGTAACCATAGACATCATATATGCCCCCAAAATTTGGGGTTCCACATGTTTCCACCATAAATGTTCCAACCAATTCTTGGCTCAACAAAGGGGTTCTGGGTGGCCCACTGAAGTTCAGGTCGAAGCTCGCCCTTCTGTTCACAGCGTCGGACTTCCAGCTGCAACCAAGCCTGACCCGTCGTTATCTGTTGGTGCCAACTGGAAAATGAAGAAACTGCTTAGCTACTTAAACTTAACTTAGCTACTTCGGAACGTTTCCTGAAACCTCACCCTGAAGTCGACCATGGGAGCAACCTCTGGGGAGCCAATCACCGATAAGGATTGAAACGTTGTTGCCCGAGTGTCCGGCACGAAACGCTTTGGTCTCTGGCCCGGTCAACAAGCCACGATTCAGCACCTGAAACAATCCAACAGACAACGACAAGCAAGAAAACATTGCGACATGACTGCATACCAACCCCCTAATCTTTCGCTCATGTCATGGACTCATCCGGTGGAAAACTAGCTTCTTCATTTGCTCTTTCGATCTTCAGCTTGCGGTCAATTCCCTACTGGCCCTACTATCCCAAAGCTTGCGAAGTGGGTCCAAGTGCCAAGAAGAAACACAACTGTGGTTTCAGACTAACTGGCTCTGCAAAATCACAAAACTGATCAATCCTCCACTTCGGGGAATGGCTGACCTGCACCAAACGCCTTGCAAATGCTTTGTCCTGCAATTCCAGCAGCAACAATTCTCACGTGCGGAACATCGAACAGGCAGGACATTCAAACGAAACGCACAAGCAAAACCCAGCACATCCTTAAAGGACCATTGGATCACTCAAAGACTGCAAGACCGTCCCCGTCACTGTCATCACACTCCTCCTCCTGGTTGATGGCTTTAGCAGCTGTCGCCTGGGACTCCCCAGAAGGGGGCGCCTGAAAACACAAACCTGTTGACCTTTGTTTTCTTCTTTGGTGTCTTGAGGACATTATGTTCAAAATCCTTCAAATATCTCCAGGCCCCCTGGCAAAGAAGCGCTGCACATCCACTCCTGCCACTCAAGACAGTCTCGGATCAGATCTTTCATGAAACAGCAAGGGTATCTTGCTCCCTAGCAATGATGACCCCAAATCAGCAAGGATGTACTAACCATTCACCACCAAAGCAAGGCCTTGATGTACCAAGCCATCACAGATCTTCCGCACGATGAGTTCACCCCTGCCTCAGCCCCAATGAGAGCTGCTTGGTTCAGTGGCCATGGACTTTCATTGCGGTTTATAGTCACATAATTAATAGTATATAGTAATAATAATCATAACATCCCAAAATATCCCAAAAATGCTGACATTGCATAAAGAGCGGGGATGATTTATTCTTGGCGCTCGTAAAACTCGGCCATATTCGACCGGAGATCCGGGTCCCCCAAACGCGCCAGCAGGTTGGGCTGTTCCTTCATGAGCCGGAAGAGGCGATGGCACATGCTGCCCACCAAGTCTTCCCCTGGCAAATCTCATGGGGAATGTGAGAAGTCCTGAAATTGATGGCAAAAACGATGGTTAAGAAAGTCCTAGATACAGTATCATATATACGCATTCTTGGATTATATGTTCACTTGCAAAAAAAGAGATAGTTTCCGGCAAATGTTCCCTTAGTTACATGAACCAGCCATGTGGCTATGTCCAAACCTCAGCGACAATTGCAGGTGATCCATCAACTCAGCCTTCTTCTCCCAGCTGTTCACCCATCGCAGTCAAGTTTGCTGCAAAGCGCAGAGCAGTAGAAGCCACCTGGGCAGTATTTCCACCCCGATGTGGGTTTCACTGAAGAGTTGATCAGGATTTTCATAGTGGGCTGCAAACAAACTAGTTCCTTTCCCTGATACTGTTTGCGAATCATTTGAATGCTGGAGAAGGACTCGGGAAAGCGTGAAAACTAGGAGAATAGCAAATCCTCATGATAAGCGCTTTGTTTGCTTGCTTTTCTGCCTCCAATTGCAAGCTCGATTAAACCGGGCTTGTTTGGGCCTTTGCCATCACTGGCCGCACATCCCACTGTACAATCTGCTGGTACGAACGCATTTTACAACTGAGACAAACCCTACAACCAGAAGTATTGTCAAGAAGCCAGATGATGGTTGATGCTTGATGCTTTGCAGTGAATCCCAATCCAGAAATCCAGTATGTGTTACTGATAACTAAAATATCCCCATATGTTTACTAACAGAAAACTGGATTACAAATACCAATCCAGTAATTACTACTCTCCGTAGTTTAACACGGCATAGCTAAATGGCCCATTTATCGATGATATACCTTATTTACCTATTAAAAATTGTGATTGGCCTATGGACCATACTAAATTACCAGAGGGTAGCTATGTCCAATGATCTTCCCATTCAAATTCCATTTATTTACGCCATTTTTGATGGGTAAAATCCCCATTTGTTAATGGTTAAGTCACCCCAATTCCACCAGAAAATCCCTCCCCCAGCGCTTCGCTACCTCGTCTTCCTGTCTCAGCAGGGCCTTCAAGGCGGCTCCCAAGAGCCGATCCCGGACCTTTCACGTCAGGTTTTGGGGCCAAACGAGTTACTCCCAGGTTTACTTATAATAACACACTGGGTTGTATCATGTTGTATTCCTATGGCTTCATGGGTTTACTTTCTTGGTATTGCAAATACTATTCTCGGATTGCCGAACGGGGTGTCACTATTTGTGGAAAACAGCTTCCCAATAGATTCGCCAGTTAGAGTGGATTGACCAATGGGAAAATAAAAATCATCTTCAGCAATCTAGGTCTTGAGTTTACTATAGTAGAGATATTTGGGGATGTTCCTATGAGTGCAGTATGCCCAACCCAACCCCAGAAGACCACCCAAATTCTGTTGGTGTATGTTTGTTTAAAGTAGTCCCAAATTCACGGATATATAAGTGGCTATAACTGGCTATATAATTTTTGGGGGAATTACCACATTTAACCGTCCTACTATATAAATGTGATGCAAATGTGGCCAGTTGTCCTTGAAGTGAATTAACATCTTGGCAGGACTGCCGCACTATGCAAGCACCATTTTCGCACTGTTTGCGTGACTGTTCTTTGCAGTCAATTTATGATGGTACCTCAATGCTCACTACAAGCAGCTGGATAAAGCTTGCTGTTCCTTGGCTTGCTGTTCCAAGGCTTAAAGAAACCCTTTCTGTCTACTTTCTCTCAATGGTCCAAACAAGTCTTGACTCTTTGGAAGCAGCACTCCGCACTTTCTACACTTACAACCAAACGACCAGCAAAGATTCAGCAAAAACATACAGAATCCAACCACAACTTCTTCTATGGTGCACTGTTCTGCTTAATTTCTTGGTCAATCCTCTTGACCAAACAGCACGTCACTTCACAACTCAGCAACATGCCGAACTCTTCTGTCGCCTATTCTTTTTGGACGACTTCTCCCGCGCCGTGTCACTCACCGGTGATACGCCAAAGGACGGTTCAAGGCCCAAGGTCTCCCGCGCCTTGCTGGACATAGCGTGCTCCTTCAGTGGCGTCAAGTGCCCATCTGGATGAGCTGTGGCGACATAGCCCGGTGGCAACTCTTCGCCGGGTAAAAACCACTGGCCCTTGGAGTGGTCCAAGAAGGGCAGCTGGATGCTGGCAGCACCATAGGTGGAGAACGGCATGGCACCGGCGATGCCCATCTTGGGCTGCGACATTGCTTGGAAGAACGACATGGTGATGATTCGCTGAAGCCCAATGTGTCTGTGGAGGCGGTTCGACAGCTTTTGGATTAGATGCAAAATACAGAAATCAACTCCAGATTCAGCAATCAGGCAACAAATCCTTTGCCACAAAACCTGAAGGAAAAACTCATCAAAAAGCTGCCCACCTCTGGTTGCACCACCTTTGCGGGGCACCTGCAATGAGACTCTGGAATGGGTATTTCTGATTCTCCAAAATTCAGATGAATTATGAATCCCATTCTCTGTATATCTACCTATCCCAAATCCCACCTCATCTTCTGTGCTGTGCAGTGCTGTGCTATGTGTGGGGCTCTCCATATTTGGCACACTGTAAGAGCAGTGTGTTGCTTTTGCTACTGAAAAGTGCAATGTCAATGTCAATCCACACCTATTGTCTCCTAGTCTCATACGACTTTGGAATTGACAAGTTCAGAGAGGGATTACCGCCTACAATAACGTCCTTAGGATGCATCTGAAGATGCCGCAACTTCAACCTTGGGACACTTATTTTTCGCCCAGACAGAAACTGGAAGATTTCGCAAGTATGACCCACTACCCCAGATGCACCTGTCCAAAAGCAGCTCTGCCCAACCTGTGCAATGCAAACTTTGCTACCCCCCAGTGTTGAAACGCTTTGGCAAATCAAAACAGTTGGGTCATTTAGTCATCCCGCCCTTGGATCCCCTGGCGCGCTATACGATGGCTGAGCTGCCGGCTGAAGCATCTCAAGAGCACTTCCTTGCTGCGCTCCTGCGGCTGTGTTGAACAGCGGCAGGAAGTTGACATCGCAGAGCTTCAAAATGTTCAAAAGCCTGTACCCCTTACGGAGCTTAGAGCTTACGAGCATTTGAAAAGACCAAGATGTGTGGGAATTCGGACCCTTCGCATACACTATTCCCAGGCCTCCCGCTGAGCCGCAAAGATTTTGGAAAAGTTGATCCGCTGATTCAGTGCTAGATTTTGTGGGATCAATGCTATGTCAAGGACTGCGCGGCCAAAACGCCATCGGGATCTGCTCAAATCATTTGTTCATCAATTGGATAAGTCAAAATCCCAACAGTACATCTCCTCTTCAAGGCTGGGTGCGTTCTCTGAACCCCTTTTGGACACTTTGCTTAGTGCTAAGCTTCTAAGCACTTCGTAGGTCTTTGTACGTGCTGACTCCAGCTGCTTTGCAGGTTGAAGCCATCAACCACTTCTCAAGGGATAGCAACACTTTCAAGGCTCAGAAGCTGCTCATCGAGCTGTATTCACAGCACAGCTGCTGGAACAATACCTGGAAAAGCTAGGCTTTCAAAGAAAAATGTGGTCAGCATCTAGTCTACATATTGCGTCTTGCAGATTCTCTGGTGATTCTCTGGAGCTGGAACTCCCGAAGCCCAAGGTTTGAAAAAATCAACTCATTAGATCCCAAAAAAAGGACCGCGAAGCTGCGGCAAGGCCAATTTGTCCAGAAAGAGAGAAGAATGTCGAAGTCAAACAAACACAGATGGTAGGGAAAAAAAGACTAGGTGTGAAAAGTTGTCATAAGAGTCATAAATGCATGGCAGATGACGTGGGTAAAGGATTTGCTCCAAGACAGCCGCAAGATACTGGACACAGCCCGGCGAGGGGCCGCCACAATGAAGGATAGCCTGCACATTTAGGGAGTTCTTGATTGAAAAATGTAAGCCATGTGGGGAGAAAATAACTGAGGTTGTCCAGGTTGTCCAAGAATAAAATATGAATTTGTACCCCAAATTCACTTGTTAATCATCATTACCCTGATAGAAATTGCAATTTTGACGGCATACCGCAGCATCCCCCACGTTTTGGACAAACCCAGCTATGTCTGATGGGTATCTAAGCACTCAATGGCTGTAGGCAGGTTGAGGGATACCAGGATACCCGCAAAATGTTTTTTTCAATGAGGATGATCAATCATGGGATGGAATGGGCTGTCCATTTGCAGACCAACCAATATCTCAGATCTGCTCTCTCCCGCCTTCGCACCACGGTGTACGTGTGCCTATCTCTTTCTGCATGTTTTGGTTCGTCAACCCAGAGCACCCAGCGGACTTCATGAAATTGACCATGTTGAGCATAACGGGATAGACGTTAGAGACAGTCATGTCGCTGCCATAGAAGGCACCTAAGGAGGTTGGGTAGATGTCCCACAAGAGGTCCCACTCCGTCACAACCTTGTCTTCACAAGTTGATGCGGCCAATGCATCTGTGGCCTCTTGCAAACCTTAGCTAGGCATTGGCAACTCATATGGCATGGAGCAGCTTGCAAAACACTATTGAAGTCAACAATCATCCCAAGGTGTCTGCAACTGCCATCTTCAACCAAGCTTTGAAATCGCATTGATTTTCACATTTCACGGTTTTACTTCGTCCACTTGGAACGCAAACAGTTCAGGATGATGTGGACAAGAGGCAGGCTGGGAGGCATCCTTGCGTCGGCACCTTGTGCCAAACTGAGGCATAAGGATCACTGCATCCACAGGTATTCCCGCAAACCATGCGCAGCAGTCGGGCATCGGGGAGAGAGCACAGATGCTTGAGGCCGGCGCAACCTGGCAGCGGGACACTGCGAGTCCATACGCGTAGGGCATTCTGGAGCATCGGCTTTGGACAAGAGATGGTTCGTTACGTACGATAGTTCAAAATGAAACGTCCCAAACATCATTTTGCCACGTGGAATTCATCGGAATTGATTTTTGTGGTGCGCGATCTTCAAGCACTACTCAGATCAACGCTCTTAATCAAAGCCACAAAACATGTAAACATTGACCTAAGTCCACAAAAACAATCTTCCCGCAGCTTTGAGCCGGCGACCTACAGTGTCAGCATCTGCACTGCCCAAGCTGTAAGCTGCATTCCGCAACATCACTTCCACCATGGGCATAATGAGAGGATCCCCGTGGTACTGGCCAGTCGGCTGCAGAATCCTGGTGTCCGCCAAATCAAATGGGCTGGAAAAAGCTGGGCTGCCATCTGCTACCTTTAGGACTCTAGAAAGAAAGAGGGTTGATATAGCAAAATGAATGAAAACAAGATGATTTTCTGACGGTCTGAGGGAAATAAAATAGAACTATAAATCGTCCAACAATCCAACAAGCCAAGATGAATACCAATGAAGCTGCTCCATAATTCAATTGTCGTAGCTAGACAAATGTGTTTGGTGCCATGAAAAATTATTGTACTAGACCTATCTCAGACACGAAAAAGCCAAGAGTCTCTGTTTCAATGCACAGACCCCAATTTGCCACTTCAGCAGCCATATCGCGTGAGAGATACTGGTCGAAGATGACTGGATTCGGCGCAAAACTGATGAGGAATGGTGCGTCGTATCCTGACAAGAGAACTTGTCTCACCACTCGCTATTTGTCACGCCTATCATTCTCATCTGTAGATGATGATGATGATGATGATCATGATCATGATCATGATCATGATCATGATCATGATCATGATGATGATGATGATGATGATGATGATGATGATGATGATCATGATGATGATGATCATGATGATGATGATCATGATGATGATCATGATGATGATCATGATCATGATGATGGTCATGATGATCATCATGATGATCATGATGATGATCATGATCATGATCATGCACCTTTTCGCCAGAGGGTGCACAGCCTCAAGACACAAGACTCGTTTTCCGTGCTGCCTCAAAAAGAACAGGTTTCTGAGAGGAAAAATTGCAAGGATGAGGAGACAACAGCCACCAGCACCACCGAAGGAACAGGAAGAAGAAGAAGAAGAAGAAGAAGAAGAAGAACAGCAACAGCAACAACAACAACAACAACAACAACAACAACAAGAAGAAGAAGAAGAAGAAGAACAAGAACAAGAACAATAGGAACAAGAACAGGAACAACAGAAAGAAGACGTTTCGAGCAGCCCTTGCAATTCTGCTGTGGCAAGCATGGGTCCTGCGCTAAATTTGTGCCTTTCAACTGCAAGCTCGGAGACCGTGAGCTCTGACGCATGCAGGCCGCTTTTCGTCACAAGTCCAGCATTGAGCTGGGTATCCTTGAAACCGATGCAACCCGCTGATGCAAAAACAACAAATCAAGGACAAAGCTCTTTCTTGAGCTGACAACATTTTTGAATTTTTGCAGGCATGTCTGCTCTCCATTTCTGAAACTGTAAAGTCTATGCAGGAATATCTCATGAAAAGATGTTGTGCGGCCCCAGCAACTGAATTGCGTCCCACCACAAATGTTTGATTTCCACCGCAGAGTTCTTTTTTGACAGCAATCATGGATGCAGCCAGAGGTTGCAAGAGGAGTAGGTAAGGTCCAAGTAGAGTGCCTCCATGCACGGCGACTGGCAATTGTGTTCTGTTTCTATAATCTACCCCCAAAGAAATGGCCGTAGGAATCCCCGAATCGAGGACATTCAATAACCCTTGTTGGGAAAAAAAAATATGTTTCTTTTTTTTCGACAACACAGCACCTATCAGCAGGACCAACAAACCAAAACTCTCAAGCTGGCTTCGCCGTCGACTGTACTTCATCTTCACTGGCTCCAAGTTTTGCACAGCCAGTTGAATTGAGATGGGAGTGAAGCCGGCAAACAAAAACTCATCCACATCCAAAATTGCGTTCAAAGCCACCGCATTCAACATCAAATCTGTGATGGATGTCGTTTCCGCGAGAGAAAGCTTTGAGCTGCACTGCCGCAAGCCAACAGCGCAGGCAAGCGCCCACGCCAGCGACGCCAGCGCGGGCAGAGAGAGCAGCCGCCAGACGACCGCAAGCAAAAGAGGCCAACCTCAGAAAACAGTTGACCTAAGTGCAACAGGCAAAACCCAGAAGGATGTCGTTTCCGCGAGCCACCTAATACCTGCGCCCAGCAAAAGTGAGGCGATGGCGGCACGCGCAAGATACGTGAAGAGAATCATCTTGAGGCGACCTGAAAGAAGCGCTGACAGAAAGCAGAGATCATCCGTAGTGACGTTGATCCCGCTACTGTTAAACACCCCTCAAATATTTCGAACATAGATTTGGAAAGCGTTTATATATATATAATATTGGGAGGATGGGCGGATGGGATAAAATCCCCTAGTGGGAGTACAATCTGCCAATGAACCACTAGCAGTGGGATTTTCAACACTACTCACTTGAGTTTGTCCAAAAACAAGATGGTACTCCATTTTGAAAAAATTAACACAATGGTTGACGATCTCATTTTCTGATTGAGATGAGCAACTCTGCATCGTGCTCAGAAGAGCACTGGCCAAAGCTTAATTTGTTATAATATAAATGACTTCAGAGAGCTAAGAATTCTACCCTTCACCCCAAGGTTTCACGGAACAAATTCAAACATAGGACCTAGGACAAATCTCACATCTCTGTTACATTCCCTCGCAATGCTGTAGGGTGGGACGTATTTTCCAGCACAGGCGATCTTGATTTTCCTGGGGCTAACACGGCCCACGAGACGAGAGTCCAAACACCCAAACACCAATTCTGACGATAGGAGAAGGAGCGGCTTGGGAGGGAGGCAGGCACAGAGAGAGAGGGAGAGAGAGATTCAGTCCTGGGCGCAATCAAAGGGACCTGCACTCAAATCCAAACTGTCGATTTACACAAAATGTCCCTAACGGCGTGTCAAAAATGTTCATGTTTTCTCTGACTGCTCAAAGCAGATTGTTGTAAATGTTGTTTTCTATTCATAAACTTGGAAACCAGCAAGGGAAAAGTTAACTCCCCCTCCTAACCTGTGGCATATCAAGTTCACAGCCGATAATGTCAAATCTTGCCGCCTCTCTGCCCAAGTTATTTGGTCAAAAGTATAGGCAGCGTTTTATATAGTTGTCATTTCAACCCGTCCCCATTCCTTTTCCAGGGCTGACCGGTTGACAAAGAAAACTGTATCTTTCCAGAAATGGGGGATAATGAACCACTGGGATGTGAGGGTTTTCCTCAACATGTTCACCCTCTGGTAATTATCATAGCTATGGAAAATCACCATTTGTTAAGAATAAATCATCTATAAATGGGCCATTTTCCATAGCAAACTGTTCGATTACCAGAGGGTAATCATATTAGTTGGGAATCAAATATCAATACTACATCTTGTATAAATGAAGATAAACCAACTATTTCCAGAGGGTAATGATAATCAACCCCTTTGGATCGGGCCCAGCCTATACAGATGCTATGGAACGTGTTGTCGCGGAAGACTGTGCCACTCGTGGAGCGGGGGATGCGCCACACAACTTCAAGGCCCAGCCAGATGCTGCGGTACTCCTTGTAGACACAGAGACTCCAAAGGAGGATGCATAGCATACCTCGAAAAGCCGGAGACTTGGCTACAATCCACAGCAGGCATACATGAAACACATGAAACATTACCCTTTCAAGTGGGAAAAAGATGGAAACAGTAGCATATATTTCGATAAACTATAGAAAAAAGGTTAAGAGTTCTTTATATTTGTATAGTATACAATTATCTATATAATATATGTATATATATATACATATGTGTACCCTGATATACAAACTGCAATAGCCCATTACCAAAGTCTGTCAGGAAAGTGGCAAAGTAAGGAACCAGGCTGAAAGAAGACGGCCTAGCCGCAACGCAAGGTTTGGGTGGGAATTTTGAGACTTCCAAGTGAAAGAGCATGTTTTGTGGATATGTCACGACTCTACTAAGGGTCTGGTTGTTTCTTTCCCCAGATGTGGAGATGATGGAAATCCTGGTCGAAATGCAAATGTTCACATTTTCGGTGTTGGGAGCTCATATCGTTGAGATCTCGGCATCATCCAAGGATGAGGATCCAACAATGCCCTGTGGCTTGGTTTATCTGGAGAGCACACCACTCTGCATGAACACAGCGACATCCGTTGCGGCAAGAAGCCCATATGAGGCTGACTCCAAAAAAATGGGATAGCACGGTTATCAACAGGACTCGTTTGGTAATATCTAGCTTTAAAGACCTTTTCATTTCGGCCAATCGTTCTCATCCATTCCCATTCCCATTCCCACTCCTATTGCCCATGAAAAATCCCATCACCAGCCTCGAACTCATCCACCTGCAAACCCAAGAAACTATTGATCTGCTCAACCAAGGTGGCTTGAGTGGTCGACAGGATCAACGCTCCATCCACAGCACAGACACGACTCACCAAGCTCCTGAAATCGCCAGCAGCAGGGGTCAAAACCATATGGAATCCATGGGTTTTCAAACCAAAATAGTTGAGATTTATGGATGTTCATCCTCCCATTTGGGATAACAGGGTTTGATCCATCCCCATTTAAACTTCGCATCATTTGAAATCAGAACAAACATTCTTCCTGAAGTGGCATCCAGCAGAAACCGGCCGAAGCCAGACCAATAAGAAGTAACACAAAAAGATCCTTTCAAACTTCGCCAAGTCTTCTCACAACCAACCCCAACTCATCACTCCTCCCGGCCAGGTCCATGTATTGATAGTCATGGGCCATGCTGGTCCGCCATCGCTTGGCAAATTCTTCCTGGCGCCAGAAGGGGATGCCCATGAAATCCTCGTCCAAGATGATGATTGAGAAGGCAGCCTGCATGCCTCGGAGCATGGCCAAGATCTGTGGGCATTATATGGTCCTCTACCCCCCATACCCCAGGAGTTTTGACCCATAGCCACATGAGCTGAGATTCCAAGGTTCAGGAGCAACAGAAGAATGGAAAAGGTCACATCCCACGCCCCAGCAGGCGCCAATCCAATCACCAAAGGGAAACTCCAGGCGCTCTCGCCGAAATGAACGTAGCCTGCCTGACGAAGGGGTGGTTTTAGCCAGTGGTTTTGATGGGGAAATATGGGGAAATCATCTGTGAATGTGTCCATTGCCATGTCTGATTACCTGCATGGTTGGGAGATCAATGGCATGTTGAAATGGCAGGAACATCCGGGGGAAAGAACGACGCAAGCTCTGACCATGAATGGCACATTGGACGTTTTCCCACATTGTCAGCACACTTTCCCGTTTGGCTCCCTGACTTCCCAGCCCATCCTGCTCATCTGGCAAGTCCTCAGATGGCTGGTTCTCCCCAATGGACACCGCATCTCTCACTTTCAGCTCCAGCTGGCCCAGCTGCTCGTTTTCTGCGACCTTTTCCTCAATGGGATCTTCCACCAGCTTCTCATTGCCGCTATTGCCACCCTCCAGTGACAGTGGTGACTGTTTCAATGTCTCGATATCCAACCCGTTGCGTGTCTCTAACCTTTGGAGACGAGCTTCGAGTCGGTGAAGATCGGAGCGTAACTCCTCTTTCCCACACCGGTGAGCAGAAGTCAAGTCGGGAAAAGCCACCATTCACTAAAGCTGCAAGGACAGAATGGGAAGAGAGTCTGCCACTGATGTCAGAGAGTCTTGAGTATGGGCGGATGAGCTTTCACGGAAAAAGCTGTGTACAAATGTACGGGGGAGGCCCTAGTTGAGGGGAGAAATCAGAAAGGACCGAGGCAAACCAACATCTTATGATTCTTGTTCAACAAAAATCGGCTTTTCTCGTCCTAATATATAGGCTTCGGAAACGACAACCCCTCCGTCCTCACGGAATAGGAAGAAATCTCTTTGGAGATCGTTTGCTGCTTTGGGAGTCGGCATTGCTTCGAAGTTGCTGGGACACCGCTTTTTACGAGGCCCTTCTGGTCACTTCCATTCCGAATCCAGTCGGCTTGTCATGATCTCCTTCTGCTGGGGTTTTCTAAGCCATTAGTGCGGAATCTGGATTCCCAGGCCCTACTCTGAAAAAGTGGTGGTAGAAAACGCTGTCGCCCTTTCCTTGATGATAAAGCAAGAAAAGTCAATGCTATAATATTGGTTGTATCTGCCTTGAGCCCAGCATGAAGCTAGCCCAGGCACTGCCTCTAAAGTGTAGCTCCAATCTTGGTCACTTCGAGTAGTGAACCATCCAATTCTCACGGTCTCACAAATTCTAGCCATGATCGAACCGTTTTCATGGTTTATCTTCCAAGGTCAAGTGTTTCTCACACTCATGTGGTAGTTCATGTGACAGGCAAGTCGGATACCTCCCTGCATGTTGATTGAAATTCCATCGTTTCGGTGCCATTCCCACAAAACAGGACCAAAAAAGGTTACTACATAACAAAGTTAAACATCCCTCAGGTTTGAATCCTCCCAGGTTCCATCTGGGTTTCTCTGAACATTAGGCTATTCCCAAAATTCATGTTTCTAAAATTGTCTAAACCTCATCTTCCCCGCTAAAATGGCCACAGCCATGGTCTCCTGGCCCCCGACGTCAAACATCGCACTAATCACTGCATGGGCTATGGGCTCCACTGGCAGCTGATCACCTCAAGGGGCCATGGGAACATCCCCACACTGCCCGCGAAAACAAAAAAGTCATAGACTTTAGAAAGATAAAATATGAAATGTATAAAAAGATAATATCAAATCGGATGGGTGGATGAATGTGTGGATGGAAGGAAGGAGGGATGGAAAGACAGACAGACAGACAGACAGACAGACAGATAGATAGACAGACACACCAACTTTCTGTTTGTTTTTGTTGGATGTGTCCTAAGACTATGCGGGTCTACCTGTCAACCTGCACGGCTGAGCACTTTGACCGTCCAAGATCGTCATCGCTTCGCGGAGCCGAATGTTCGCCTGAGTCAAGCACTAGACGTGGCCACTTCACAGGCGAGGTAATCGCGTGCTTCAAGGCTCCATGGATTGTCATTTCACAGAAGAAAAGGACAACAAAAGTCCAACCATCAATAGAAAATGGCATCCTCCATCTATAGACTAAGCCATGGTTGCTGTCTTCAATGGTTGATGCGCAAGACATTGTTGTGAAAGTCTTCTGAGGGCTTTGCCTGGATGGCATCAGCCTGGATGGTCAATTCGCCATCATCCAAACAGTAGAGGGCCTTGGTATTTCTTTAAAAAATGTTGCCCGCTGATTGAATGTTCTGGTTGTACATATGTTTCTTGCTCTTGCTCTTGCCAAAGTGAATCACAGGCATTCACATCGATAAACACAAGGCATGGAACAATTCTCGGCCATGCCTTTCGAGTGTTGAAAAAATGAGGAGCATTCGGATGGTCTGTCAACTCCGTGAGGACACCAACTTTTCAAAGATTTTTCCAAGACCAAAAATATTACAAGGCGAGCTCGCATGGTTGCTGTATGTTCCTATGCTCCCAATTTACCCAGGAATCTCTATCCAAAAAAAAAGTCTGATACTGCAACCACAATTAAGAAAAAAAACGGTTTGCTCAACAAATGGCACATATCATGTATACATATATATATAGATAGATATAGATATCATCTATCATATACACAATCATATCTACACTAAGTTTCCCGTTTTTTAGTCAGAAAACGTGATGATGATCCGTTGGACTCGGTCACCACACACCCGGCAGCAGCTCCGGGATCAGCTGTCGTAGACCTCCTCCAGCGCTGAGAAAATCACCCCCTTGGGTCGGACCGAAAAATTGTGATTTAACCAACAAAAATGAGATTTAATGAGATGTATAGCTGATTATGATGGCTAAGTTGGTTTATAACCTGGAAAACTATACTTTATACGAGGCATAGTCCATGAGGTTTCTAAACCAACTTATATTTATAACTGCGGGGCCCGACTTTGCAACAGTTAACTTACCAAATAGAAACTGTTTTCGATTCGTGCAGTAAGTTTTATCCCGGATGTGTTATTTTTCGGTGCCCACAAAGGCAAGTTTATTGATAGGGGGAAGGAATTATGTAGGATTGACTGCCTACCCCAACAACCTCCAAAACTGAAATGATGGTTGAAACAAGTACTGAGTTTCAAGCCATGCCAAGAATATTAGTCAATCTGGATCATCGTCTGAGGTACGATGGAAAATCGAACAGCAAAACTGGATATATAAAGATGAATACATTATATATATATACACATAGATACGGGACACTTTCGAAACCACACCCCAAATCATTCTGGAAAGTTGACCTACCGTTGTCTGAGGTGGTGTTTGACCTGTTGCCGCTTCATACCCCTTCAATTGGAATTTCATGGGGCGTTGTCGGCGTTGTCTGAAAATGGGCTATCATACTTCCAAATGGCCATCAAAAAATGGGGAAAATGATGATCCAGCCGCTCATTCGCATCAAATCTGGTGGGTTTTCCCATCGCCAAGTGCTCCTCCAGCATCTGCAACGGGTTCGGAGGGTCGCCTCCGCAGCCTCAGCAATACTACTCTATCAATAGCTATGAACCGATTATGGCAGGAGATCAACGAATCTGCGCTGGGGCTCCTGGCGATCTTGTGGAGACTCCATCAGCACTTCCTGAATCATGAAACTGTGTCCTACGTGATCTTGGACTGCTATCAAATCAGGCCACCACCCCCATCGATGGCCTGGCATCGTCAACTCCACCTGGGGCAGATCCTACTTGTTCCCATACTTCCCATGCCATACCGCCAGAATCCCTGTCTTTTCACCTGTGTCTCCTTAGCTCTACCACATCTCTCTGTGATTGATGTGATTGATATTTGTCCATGTCGCAAAATGACTTATATTAGTGATAGTCGAAATTTTTCCGAAGGGTATGCCAACCCGACTCTGGCACCATCTCTGCAGACGGTTCCCTGTGACCGAGGTATCTTGTACCAACCCATTGCTCAAGTGCAGAATCACTGGAGCCTGCAGCTTCACTTGCAAGTTCACTGACTCCAGCAGCCACTTCAAGGCATTGAACCGGACTGGGGCAGCCTGGCAGCGGTCACAACAAACCACCAACTACACATGCTTTGCCAAAATCGCACTAGGTTCACAGTTACTTCACTGACTTTAGCAGTTTCATCAACAAATTCTGCTTGGAATTCCAAGGCTTGAAGCATATCCTCTATGAAGCCAAATTTTTACGCGTGTCTCGGCCAGGGCCAAGTTTTTGCCCTCCGAGTCAGGGAGTTAGAACTCCTGCTTTGCAGAGTTGCACGACGCCAAATATTTGACGTAGGGAGCAGTTCTGCCATCTGCTTTGGAACTCTGGTTTCAGATCTCATGGAGTTTTGGACTTCAAGATATGATACATGCTAGTGTCTTAAGGTCTGCCAGGGCCGTCACAAGAACTCTTAAAACCTCACTTGCATTTGGCACACTCTATTCCCCAAGTGACTTCCGCCACTCCTTGCAGACATTCACCTGTGGAATCTCAGAGAAAGGGATGCCTTCCGTATCTTAGCTTCTTAAACAGTCCGAACACCAGTGGCTCAAATGATCATAAATGTCTCACCCGAATAGCATCCGCATCCAAAGACATGCGCCTAAATGAGAGAAACCGGTGTTTCCCCTTCCTGCTACTTCGAAAAATGGTCTGTGGCGTTTCCCATCAGCACCCGAATTAATGTGCACTCAGCTGGCCTTTCTTTGTCCCCCGGGGGCAGGCCATCACACTTGGGGAGGAAATTGATGAGCGGAGCCGCCTCATCTTGTGGAGAGGTAACTGGGATGACAAAACCATTAAAAGACCCACGCTTCGTGGTGTTCCTGAAAAGCATTGCCTCGAAATTTGTTGATAAAGGATCGACCAAAACCGGTATGACATCAATCTGCTGTCGGCCATTGGTGAATCTTGAGTCTGAAGCTCCTGCTTCGCAGGAGATTTAATTGCATATGGAACACCTCAATCGATGTCTATGTCTCTACATTCCAGTAGTATTTGTACGAGGCGGTGAAGAAAGTTCAACACATTGGACATTAATTGTCATGTAGAAATAATACATTTGCGCGTGCAAGACTCCACAGGAGGCAACCAAGTGGCTATGAGCCAAACGATGCATGCGTCGAAATAGCCAAGCGCCAGTCCTAGCCGCTAAGTCGCAATGCTAATTCTGAAGAGGTCAGGCCAGCCCTGTCAGTCCTCATCCTGCTTGTCTCATGCAAAGCCAATACATCACCAGTCCGGAAGCTGAACTCAGAAGCACCTCATGGCACCAGAAAGATGGAAAAAAGAATTGAACTTCGGGCTCTTAGACTGGGAAGTCCAAGAACTAGTATGTGCGTAGTAGATTGGGCCGTTGGATGAATCTTGACTTGGATGATTCCCATGCTGTGTCTGAAAATGATGCGCATGGAAGGTGAGTTGCCTGGAATCATTCAGGAGAGCTCACCCCTCTCAAGATAGTCAACCAGCAGAAGCTTCCTTTCCCAGAAACAGAGAATGAAATTCGACACAAGAAGCGGGTCAAGTAGACAAAAGCCTTGGCCGAGGTGCAGCTACATAGGCCCACATGGCCAAGAAGCGCAGGATGTTGTTCACCGGTTGCAAGGATACATCCCCTGGGCTGGCGAAGATGGGGAGACCCGCCACTTCCGTTGTTGTGGTGTAGGTCACAGTGGTGCCAGTGCTTGTGGTGTAGGTGGTGATCCTGTGTAGCTCAGATGAAATCCACCAGAGCCAACGACCAAGCATGGAGGACTAAAGACCAGTTTATGGGAAAAAATGAGTTAAAAAGCTTCACTAAAGCACAGGGCTGAGATCGTTTTGGTGCTCACTGTTTGGCTTGAACCTGAGGTTGAAGAAGTCACAGATGTGGTGAACGAAGTGCTGGTCAGGCTTGTCCTACCAGTCACCAGCCAGTGGGCTGAAACAAGCACGAGAACAAACTTTCTTCCAGGTATTTACTGAGTTTCTTTTCAGGGTAGCTTCAAGTGCGAGTTCACGATGCTCAATGTATCTCCGCAAGTTTGGGAGCCTTCCGATCTTAGACGGGAACTTTCACAACCCAACAGAAAAGTTGGAGTTACAAATCAATAGATGCCTCGGAATGGAGGACCACAGTAGAGAGTCGTCGGGTCCACGACATGATCCCAGTGATCGATTGTCATTTTCTCCCCATACCCTCCGGTGTTCGTCCTGGTGACGGTTGACGTGGTGAGAGTGGCAGACGTGGTGCTGGAACTGGCCCGTTGAAGCTTGGAACCGCAGTGGTCAAGACCCGTGAAGGCGAAGAAGAAGGATCGCACACCGCCCCATCCGAAGGGATAGGAGGTGGAGCCCAGAACCAGATCGATGTGATCCACTGATCCTTGGTTGTTCACCTTGATGAATGACCCATGACCATTTTTGATCCCTTCACAATTGCGGGGCCTAAGGTTGAGAGGCCCGGGGAGCTTAGCAGAAAGTCACACATGCTTCGAGCAACTGGCTGAGATCTTCATTTCTAAGGACATTCCACCCAAAAAGAAGTTGGTCTTCAGTCTTCAATTCAAGAAAAATGCAAAATCTTCAGAAATTTGATCCACGTGTCCATAGTGCAGGCTCACACAGTTCTGCTGCTGCTTCTTCGTAAGGTCACCAGCATAAACGGGATTGTCAACACCCAGATCCTCCCTCTCAGCAGGGGCATCCCTGTAGGGATAGTTCAGGTTGTACTCCACATAGTCGCCATGGGATTTCAGCTGCAACTTTGTGCCATGCGCCCAATACGCCTGCGATCCAAACAGGATGCCACAAGGCAGGATGTATCACTGCATAGACCATTGACTTCTTCTTGGGGCAGAATAGCAAAAGAGTAGCGTAATGTGCGCTGAATGCTATTTCTTTGGGCTTCAACTAGAATAGCATAATATAAATACATAATATGCTAATATACGTAGTATACCTGACAAGTGAATCAACAGTCGATGCGTTGTAAATGTGTCCATGAGGTGGAAAGATTCTTCATGGAGGTTTGCACTGCGTTTGGGAAGTGGTTCTGACAAATTCAGTCAAAAGCTCTTGCCGGCTTCCGGCATCATTGCAAATTGAAACAAATTGCATGAAGTGATCCTCTAGACACAAACAAGAGCTCTGTATCGTTGCCCTGACTTTCTCTCCGCCTTTAGAAGCGTGGAGTTGAAAAGGAGAAGATGGCCAGAGGAAGGATACGAATGGCAAAACATGTTATCTTACAGACTTGCAAGCAAGATAAAGGCCAAATAATGGGAATCCGTTTTTGGGAAAATCCCTAGCAATTTATTGATGAGTTTACTTTACTTCAGTATTCGTTTTCCATCCGACTTTTGACCATGGCACATGTGTGGTATTCACGGATACATCTCATGAATATTCCACTATATTAATATCCTGGCTCACTATATCTCCATAATTAAACCACCATTTTGATTGGTTCAACCATCCCTGCTGACCTGGTGCTCGCCGAAGGCCCGAGCGAATTCTGTGGATGTGGAGCCACCATCCAAATCACACAGCAGCAGGTCAAAGGAATCCAGCCACAATGGCGTGTTGGCCACGTCCCGAAACCTGGGTCCAGATGAAAAAATCAGCTGATTGGAAGGACACCGCTGGACAGTACTTGAAACCTCCTGTATCTTACCACCAGAAAACAAAGGAAAGTAATGTAGAGATTGAGTTCTTCCCAAAAATGCAAGTATTTTTTGGACAGACCCACAGATGTTGCTCCTCTTTCGTACTAACCATCCCTTGGAGGGGAAAAGTTTGATCCATAGCCAACCAAGCCTGCAGCTGCATCCAAGCGACTGGAATCTAAGCCTAACATCCTGCCCAGGCATTTGGTTGATGCTGGCGAAATCTCCCTGCATCCCATTCCAGGAAGCAGAGTGAGGCGTGTAAGCGCTCATGGCATGCACAGACACCTGCACAAGAAGAGTTCACCAGGGTTCTTTCGTTTCCTCCATTTAGGTTTCTTGAAAAATTATGGGAAACCCCAAAAATCCAGCGGTTTAATCATCATTTTCGTGGTGTCATTTTCAGACACGTCAATTTTCCAAAATTCTGTCTGCCGCGCCGAGAAATCTGGTCAGTTCCACCACCTTCCACCAGGCCCGGCCTTAATGTCCTGCAGGTCGGCCCCATGACGCTCTTTGCTCACCAGGAACTGCATATCCTCCTCTCCACGATCAGGACCATGTCCTGCTAAATTGTTGTGAAGGATGGCCTTGATGAGGTATGTCATGCCTGGACGCGAAGAGGGGGAAACCATGGGAAACCTACAATATCTGGCAATACCTTTTTGGGATTATCTCCACATCGGTGTACCAGCTACAGTAGTTACAGTTTGATGCGCACCAGGATACAACCAAATGAAAAAGCCACCCTGGAAGCAAATTGTTTGTATCTTCTGAAATAGGTTGGTGCCTTTGCACTCTCGCAACCAGAAGAGACGTCCACCGTTCGTTACAGTCCAATCAATGTGTCATCAGCAGCTGTGACAGAGAACCCTATTCCCTCGATTCACTTGAAAAACGGCAAAATTGCAAAACGTGCAAAAACAGCCCGTGCAGCTGCCTTTTCTCATGCATCCTGGAGGTATTCGTGGTGCAGGATCCGAAATCGGTCGAACTGGTGCAGCCCTGGATCTTTTTCCTGCCAGTTCCGCCATTGATCTCCTCATGTCAGGATTCGGCCAGGACCATTACTGCAGGGCATTCTGAGCTCCAAATGATCAAATGAGTTTGACTTGGTGCGTACAAGCAACAGCCCTATGAAACTAATGCATGGACTCCAAAAGTGAACAAATCCAATGGATCCCAGACACCGCAAATGGTGACTTCCCACACCGATGGAGCTCACGATGACCACCAGGATTAGTGCTGATGTAAAGATCCTCAAGAGCAGGTGAGGTTTTAAAAAAAAATCTGCCAATATGTGCCATTGCGGATTTTCCACCATTGAGTGAAACTTGGTGACCTGAAGTGACAAAACCATACAAGTCCGGAAAGGCAGTTTCTTGGGGCAAGTAACAGCTCCAGAAAGAGGAACAACGAGTTTCATTTATAGTTGTATATCACCGAATTTCTGCTTATATGTATATATATATATATATATGTACGATATGTGTATATATATGTGTGTGTGTGTACGACAAGTATTTGCCCATTGTTCTGAAGTTCTTCATATCATATCCCCATAATTTAGGTCGGCGCCTACATGTTCAAACTGGATGCTTCAAGCCAGGTAACTTCCAGCTAGAGAAGTGTCTGATGCTGGGTGTCAGTTCCTGCCGTTGATCGACAGTCTGACCTCAGTTGATGGGGGAGAGACCCTCTGGGCTTCTTGCAATGGAAAATCCTCAATCAATGGAGGGTCTAATGGGAAAATCATCCATAAATGGGGTAACGATCTTTGCTCTGCCAAGCTGAGTAGCTAGTTCATGACATTTCATGACTGAACTAGGCGGTAAAGCATTTGGATCCCTTCCAGATGAAAAATAATTCGCCACCAACTTCACTCCACGACCTGCCAAAGCACATGAGACTATGACATACTATGACTACAAATGCATCCAAAGCACGCACGACCAAGCGCCGAGACTCTTCTCGATCCTGTCCTGGCAGAACTTCCAGCATTGAAAGAGTTGTGGTTGCCGAATCCCCTGTGGCAGTAGAGAGAAAGTTTAGAGCGCAAGCCTCTTGGACTCCCAAATGATTGATTTGCAAAGAAACGTCACCAGAGCATGTTCCGAAACTTTGTTCTCATGACTTTCGTGGCAGCTTTAGCTCCCCTTGACCGTCACTGACCGTTCCAGACCTTGCCACATGTCGCATTGGACCAACGTCTGGCCGCCCCATGCACGGACGCCGGATCGCTCGCAGCTGTGATAGCTGGGCCGAGCTGATTTCCCCAAAGAAACAGCTTCACTTCTCTGTGGGGTCGCTTTCCTTTCAAACCCTGTTGAACTTTTTTTCGTCCATTGTGGAACATTGTAGAACTTTGTGGAACTGCCAAACATTGATTAAAGTAAGAAGGAAGGAAGAGCTTGTGTTGGCACCTTGAGGCTGGTTTGGGTCTGCATTCTACTGCTTTTGCATGTTGAGATGTACTGAGCCTACAGCAGCATCTTGTCGCTTCGCAGAAGCTTTCTGCTCACACAGCTCCTAGATTCCAGTTCCTCAGCACACCGCCAGGATTCGGTCCCCACCTCGGAGCGCTGCTCACCCCCTGCGCGGCAGCAGCGTGCTACCGTTGCAGCAGCCTGTGCAAGGATCAGATCATCGGATTGTGAAGAAAATGAAAGATCTCTAAGAAATGTCAGTGATGTCCAGTGGTCAAAAGTTGGGTCGTGATTTTAGAACATTTGAGATTGGAAGATCAGGACCATCCCTTGCCTGGGCAATCGCTTGTTGTGTGCGCTCAGGTCGCTCACTGGCCGACTTCCTGATCTCCTGGAAGATGTCAAAACCTTCCCCAAGACATTCAACACTTGGCAGGTTGCAGAGAAGAAACTCTGCAAGAGAAAAGAGACCAGCAATTATTTTCGAATACATTGGTCATCTAAAAAAAAGATCCAAATGTTCTGATGATTTTGGAATTATGGTCTGGAAACCTGTCTCTTTTTTAACGACAACAACAGCTTCATCACTCCTCCAGCAGCCCATCGAGACACTCCTGAGCCTCGAGCAGAAAAAATAGAAGGGCTCTCGCAACCGTATGGTCACGAGTCACGAATTTATCTATATAAGTTGATGTATCTATCTATCTATATAATATGTATATATATATATATCTCTAATTTGTATACATATATATATATATTTATTAAAGTCTTTATACAAATATGCTCAAAAACAACTAGACCACAAAGCCATGTTCAAGAATCCAAAGATTCACTCTCCCCATCTTGCTGGGGGGTCTTTCTCCCTGTTTCCCAAGGCCTTCAAACGGAAGTCCCGGTTGTCACTGGCAAGGATTCCAAAGAGACCCTCCAAGTAGTGAGGCAGAAAGGCAATCATGTCAACCTGCCAGGCCAGCTGCTTAGTTCAGTTTTCGGGGGGCGATGCAAGCATCAGCCGATTCAGTGGGCTTAGCGGACGAATGGCAACCCTGGGAAAGTCCTGGAAAATATGTTTCACTGGAAAATGTTTCGGAACATGACGTTGACAGAAACACGGTTCCAAGCAACAGCGATCGACTAAGTTGTTTTGCTGAGTCCGTCTACTGGATCCTGAAAATTATCCATAATAATTCCTCAATAATCCAAACTGCATCGTGCTTAGAGCTTTTTCGAGGTTCCTTAGAGCATCCCCATCTCATGCTGGTATATTGCAATATAGCCGTGTAAGTCGTTCTTGTAGGGATCCGAAAGACGGACATCGCAGGATAAAGAATAAAATGAATAACGCCAACAACGATGATTCTGGCAATGGCTAGTTATTCCGAATCATCCACACACAAAGCAATAACAAGACCCACTTTACTGTCTGCAAATATGTTTTCCGACTTTTTGAGACATTCCAACAAATCTGCATGGTACATGCTCTCAAGCTGAGAGATTGAAGATCCGCCTTTTCGCTCAGATTACAGCATTTGTCTGATGTTTGCTCTTCTCTTCCTCGAACCCCTCGGGGGTCTCCCAAACCGTCTGCTCTGTGCGAATGTTGAAGTAGTACGAAGAGCCACAGTACACGAACTGAGCCCAGACACCTTTGATGGCCACCTGAGGCGGAGACATGCTTCGTGTTACGGTGAAATGAGAGATATCTGTTGGAAACATAAAGGAATAAACATGTCACAGCCAGTCAAATGTTTCAGGCCGCCGGGGACAACACATTTTGGTCGTTTCCAGTATGAAACCATCTTATTTTAGACCGCTGAATTTTAACCTAAACTCACATACACCTAGAAATTCCATGAAATTCCTACAATTAACTACACACCCTAAATCTAACATCAAACCCCATGTTTTGGCAATATCCAATCAGAACATCTAAACTCTGAAGGGTTCCACATGTTCCATCCGGACCTGTCGCGGTCGTTTGGCGATGAGGTCAGCCTCGGCTTTCTGCGTCCGCTTGGCACGGCCGTCGTTGTCGTCGCTATCGTCGCTGTCACGGCGACGCTCCCACCATCCTAGCAGCGACCGAGGATTCTCCCTGGACTTCTGTGATACATATGAGATGTGAAATGTATGTAAAATGTAGCGGCTCAATATATAGCTTAAAATGTGAAAAAAAAAGTGTATAAAAGGTACAGCTAAAATGTAAAAGTTGTATAACCTCCCTCCCGCCAAGCCGATTTGGAGATTTTGTAGGTTCGAACAAAGGAGGGCTGCACAAAAGTTACAGTAATGCGCAATGCCATTCAAGCATCTCACAGTGCTGGAACATCCAGTTGCTCGAATGTACTGGCCAGTGGCTGTGTGGCTGTTACTGCGACTTCTGTCTAACCATCGCTTTGCGCTCCTGGTGCACGGTGCCACATGGGGCACTTCACCCAACATTGACTAAATACTGTCGACAGTCGATTTGTATGTACTGTATTTGATCTCTTGGGAAAGGCGGCAAGTCCTATTACAACACTAAAACCACTTATACCCAAACAACTCTAAAAGAAAAAAGAATGCTTCCAAGTTCTCTCCAAAAATGTCCTGCTCTTTCTCTTCTTCCGGCGGGTGCTGCGGGAGGCGCGTTTCCTTCCCGCGCTGCGGGAGGATTTCCCCGAGCGCAGGTAGTCCGGAAGTTGCTGCGGATTAATCGGCTGCACCTCTGAGAACGCGGGAGCCGTTTTCGGCACGGCCAAACTTCTCACCTGATGCCATTCACATTTGAAGAAATCATACACTATTTTTATATACACTGTTACACTATACATTGATATGATTAATTATGATATACAAGCAGAGCAGCCCATATCTATTCTCGAGATGTTTTTTTTCTTGAACGAGATCAAGCAATTTACGCGAATAATCGTCGCATTTGTGACTATGTAGAAGAACCATGTCATGTTTGATCAAGCATCGGCGCTCAAAAAAATAAAGTCCTGTTTGAAAGACAAAGGAATCACAGAAGGCTCATGAAAGCTTCACCCAGGCACGCTCTCAGGCAGTTCGCTAATGAGCTTTACTTGCACAGGCTCATTTCCAAAGACTCCAATCTTTGCCCCCGTCATCCTCCGCACTGCCAGTTGGGCCATATCGGAGGAAGCATAGCATACGTAAGCAGTGACACCACTGCCATTGGCAGTTCCCTCCTCCAGCACAACAGCCGTCAAGGCGCCGTGCCGCGCACATTCCAGTCTCACCTGTGCCTCCGTAATGCCCTTGGGCAAACGACTCAGAGCCACTTTGTCTAAGGTGGTGGGTAGGGTAAGAAGACTGTCCTGGGTGCGTTCCCTGCCAGTCCTGGGCGGCAAGAATTTTGAATAGGGCCGTTCCGGCATTACCAACAGGCTTTCACAAAACACATGAGGCTTCGACCTATAGTAGCAAGCATACAGTCATAATCAGAATCTTCGGGACCCACGAATTTGACCACATGTCCCAGTCGCAACGACTCTCAGAGGCAACTTGCCAAAAGAACCCCGTATTGTTTCACTTGTTTAGTACTGGAATGTACTGGATGTGTTCCTTTTGGGTGCCCAAGAATTGGGGGTACTCAATATTTCGGCCCAGGCGGTATCCCCAACGCCTCCCCGAACCGCCATCCTGGAATCTGCACCGGAACCCCGAGAACCTCCGGAACCTTTGATCTGGGCTGAGACCCCTAAGCGAACACTAGGGGAAAATTACAAAAAACATACATCTCCAGTTGCTCAGCAATTTCTCAGCAATTTCTCAGCAAGACTCAATAAGGAGCTCAAGGTGGTGCCCAGTGGCGCCGGTCGCGGTTCCTCCTCCTCCGGCTGTGCGAAGGCTTGCGCCACGTTGCGCGTGGCCGCCTCAGCCGTGCCAGCCATGGTGCCGGTCGCCACGGTGGCGGCGCGCGCCTGCTCGGCAGCTTCCTTCACCTGTGGCACAGGAGATGGGGATGATGTGTAAACATGTGTAAACTGTGAAGATGTCTGGATATCAATTCGTATCAATTTGTATCCATTAGTGTCAACCTCGTATCAACCTCGTATCAATTAGTATCAAGTTTGTATCAATTAACATAAATCTGTATCATGTATCATGATATGATATGATATGGTTGTCGCAAGAATGCTGAAGATGATTGTCAGTTGGTATCATCTCAAAACTTGATCCTTTCAGATCATCATCTGGCCGTGGATCAAAACCCTGCTACCATGGTGAACAGGAAAATAGCAGCTGGAAAATGGATGTTCATCCGCCCAAAGATGGTGTTATAATATGTTTGGTTTGACCTATCCCATCCCAGAGATAATCATCTGGGAATCTAACCGGTGAATGGAATTTTCCCTCCATGTGTATCGATGATCGGGATTTGCCATTTTCATGTTTGAGTACTGTAGGATGGTCGTCTCGCTACGGCGGATGCTTGTGCAACTCTCCTTGCATTTGACAGCATCACCAGCTTCTCTCCCCCGCCATCCTCCCCATATTCCACTCATGTTCCAGGGATTTTCCCCAACCCCACGGACCTGCTTGGCCAAGCGCTCCAGTTCAGCGCTGTCGGCATCAGCAGCAAACTGTGGGCCCTTCCAAAAGGTCGTCTTCTCGTCCTCCTCGGGCGCCGCAGCTGCCATCATTTCATTCAGCAAGGCCATGGGGTCGGGAATGGCACCCAAGGCCGTCAGCATGGCAAAGGCCACCGGGTCCGGGAGACCCATGGCATCCTCCAATGCGAAGGATGAACTGGACATGGGAAATAACAAGGGCTGTTGTCTGGTTCAAGATGAATCTTATATCTGCACCTGTTTTTTTTTGAAATCAAACTGCAACAAGTTCAAAAACGCAAACTTACTGAGAAAGAAGCTCCGGGAATCATACTTCTGTTGCAACGTCACATCTGGTTTGGGCACCGCCGCCAAGCAAAGCAGATCAATCGGCCCACGAGCACTTTGCCCATGGCTCTGCAGGAACTCCATCTGGAGTCAGTGCAGTAAAGTCAATTCATTGTATCGCGAAACGTATGCATGAAGACTTCCAAAGCTGCTCCATTATACATATACATATGTACATATATAATATCATATATATATATATATGGTATAAGGTTCATTAGGTTCATTCAATTGCATCTACTTCAAATCGTCCGAAAGGTTCCTTCGAAATTTACATACTTTGCTGCTTCTGAATTCTGTTGATTTCCTGGTTGAGGCCGTCGTCTGTTGATCCTTCTTTTCAGGGCCTGCCCTGAAGAATCCATGAGTTTCATGATTCATGAGGCCTGAGCCAAGCTCGGACCAGGCAGTAGGTGGGGTCCTTTAAGAAACGATTAATTAAAAAATCCACGCCCCAAGCTATCGTGGTACAGGTCAACGAACACTCTCAAAATATTTCGGACTATCAAATCTGAGGAACATGCCCAACCCTGTGGCCTAGCCAGTCTCACCCCGACGCCTGCGGCATGGAGTCTAAGAGAACAATCCAGCCCAACACAAGCTGTCGGACCTGTGGCGCACAGAAGGTGGGAGCCCTGGAGGGACAAATCCAAAGAGAGCACTTCACAATTCTTCTCCATTCTTCTCCTTGCATGCAAGGCACTGATGGGTTCAACACGTGGATGCGGGCAGCAATCAGCGGGATGAGCCTCAGTGAACAGAATACATTCTGTCCCATGCTCCAATGCGGCTTTCCAATCGACAAAAATTTCACCAGGGAGCGCAGAGTAGTCGAAGTGGCGCTGCTCTACCACAATGTCGCGTACCAGCCGATCCAAGCTCTGGGCTCCTTCCTTTGGAGATTGCATTGACGACATGGAGCAGCTACACCAATCTTACACAAACCTCCCCAGAAACGAATAAAAAGATAGCTTGAAGATAGAGTAATCATCATACTAGCCCCTTTAGAATAGTGCTCCAGAAATCCATCCAGAGTTGCTTCTGAGAGAGAATGATGTTGCTTCCTTGAAGGGGACGTGTGACAACGGTCCTCTCCTTGATTTGTTGCTCAACATCAGTGTAGAGCCTGGAGTGTTGAGGGTCCACAAACACAACTTCAACCAAATCATTCAAAGAACACCTCAGAGGCTTTCACCGGACTCTGGCATGCTGTTGGGCTAAGATCTGTTGGACCATGCCTTATACAACAGACTGCTGTGTTCCAATCCAACAGCAACTATACGTGCATACACGCAATATAAGTGTATACATGTACATATGTATATGTGTGTATCCTTTTGCAATAGACGTTTCCACCGTTGGCAAAAAAAAAACATGACATGTCACCTGCAATCCGTCCACCTGCCTGCAAAGACCATGAAAGACCGCTCCCATGTCTTCAAGGATTCCAGAGCGGATCACCTTCGCTACATTGTAAAAGGCTTCGCACGCTTTGTACCTCACGTGGGAGTCCTCAGGGCCAATCGCACTCTTCGCGCCCCTGAAGAATCCCCCTGTCTCACAAGTAGAGCTTTTGTGCGACACAAGAAGTCCGGTGGTTCCCTAGATAGAGTTTTGTTGGGGGGCATCACCACAATCACCACACTTGCCCACAACTTGATCTCCAACTTCGCAAAATACCCAAATTTGACGTACTATTTATCCTTTCCAATATTAATTACCCCTACATGACCCCCCAAATGGCACTCCCATCTGACCCATTTGGTCCTCATCAGAGAAGCATACCAAGATGGGATTGGTGATCTTCTGTGCACAGCACTTGGCCCAGTCCTGAGACAGGACCCAGGACTCCGGCACGTATCATGGCAGTGCTACGGTTGCATGGGATGAATGGGTTATGGTCATCCCAGAATGGTAATCCAAACAGGATGGCTATCTATTTTCCTGAGAATCAGGGGATTATTGGTATAACTTCCGAGCAATAAGGGAATGAAAATCCCCCTTTGGGGGAAAATGATGCCATGTTTTGACCCATGGTATCTTCGTATATCTTCCAGCTCCACCGCTCCACAGCTCCCCATCAAACCCGGTGCAAGCTGACCGTCTCCATCATGAAAGTCAGCTCCCGCAGAGCCACCAAGCCGTCAATGCGAGCATGGGGCCTTGGGAGCAGGAGGAAACCTGTTGGAAATTTCCTTCCAATGATAGAAATCATTGGAATTCCCATGGATATGACAATCACCCATATGTTGGGTAGTATAATTATGTATAATTCATGAAAATTCCCGCAAATCATCAACTGAGTTGGGGCGTTCGAAATCGAAACTGCTCACATGTGGTGTCAAAGCTGAGATCACCTGGACACCTGCCCATGCTGTGCCTGACATTCAAAACTGGGTTCCCCAAACCAGGCGCTGGTTAAGAGGTCCTATCAGAAGCTTGATCAGCTACCAAATCTGGACATTGTACGTTTGAAGATTGCTACAAAGTGCCAAAAAAAGGTCTCCCGACCGGGTGACCCTGGTTCTGTCAGTTCTGCTGTATGGCAATATTTTTGCGACTGAACACTCTGCGCTCCCTTCCTGCAACCAAAAAGAGCTCTATGCTCCGACTGCAGCTCTGCTTCAAACATCTTCAAACCTCTGTATCCCATCCGTAAAGCAGCCCTTGTTGTAAATCAAGCATCTTTGCATTTTGATAAGTCAAGCAATCTCCTTTAGCTAGCTGTAGCTATTCCATGAGGCATGGCCAGAGTTCGGTTCACCCTGGTCACCCTCTGGCCTGCACAATTCGATTGATGAGCCGCGTGATCTGGTGCACGGCTGAGGCCTAACATCCCAAAGCAGCCCTCAACCAATGCTCAACCAATTTCCCCAATGGTCGCCCAATCCACAATCTCCAACGAATCCCCAGCTCTTGACATCCGCCTTTGCAGAAGGAGTCACTCGGTCAGGACCTTCACTGCCCAAGATTTCAAAAATCCAGACTTCCACCTGCAGTCAAAACACTTGGTTTCGACAGGAGCTGCAAAGTTTGTGTAAAAGAAAGGAACCCATCGCTGAAAATCGAAGGCTGATGGAAGTTGACCTTGGTGATTCCTAGTGATTCCTAGGAAGGCTTGCCGCGCGTTTTGGGCTGTTCAGGCTGTTCACAGGCTGGGCAAGGGCTTCCATGCTATCAGGAAGCCGGTGCTGCATCGAAATGGCTTTGGCTGACTAAACACTCTGAAATTCGGTGAATGCCTGTCCCATCACAGTCCACTAGTCCACTAGTCCACTATTCAGTTTCGGGATGGTAGGCTGAAAGCTTCGCAGCGGCCTTCTGCCTTGTCTCTGTCTTCTTTTCATCCAACAAGCCATCGATCACAGACCCTTGGTGCATGTGAAATCCGAGAATCCGTGGGATCTGGGATTTGACCTTATCTCTAAGCAAGCTGATATAGGACGTGTCCACCTGCTGGTCTTGTTAGAGTGTTGATTCCAAAGAACCACCTGTAGACAACATATGGCCCCAATAGTGCTGAGAATCATCAAGTGAATCAAGTACCAAACCTATTGACACACTGTAGCAAGTCCCTACCGCTGCACTCATTCGCAAATGACCTTGTGCCACCTTGAGGTGATAAGAAGGTGCTGGAAATGGCAAGTCTTGGTTTCACAGCGAATGCATTCGCGGAGAAAAAGGAATCGACATGCAAAGGTCTTGTCACAAATTCCTCCAACGTTTTTTCAATGGATCTCAGACATGTATGTTGTTCAAGGTATAATGCCTGACGACCACTGTTTTCCAGAAAATCCCTCTGCATTGCACTTCTGTAATTTGGGTATATAATACATTATATAATCATCTTTGACTCCTGGCATTCTTAAGATGATGAAAATGAGATAAGCTTGCAAGCTATAGCGGCGTGGAAGCGAAGCAGTCCAATATAAGAAGTAAAGCAAAAACAAGCATGTCTTCTTTGTAGGAACCAATGGTAGCACCAGTTTGAAGACAATTTGCTTTGCATTTGTGTGTGCAGCAGAAGCAACTAGCCACACGAAACCTGTTTCCCGTGTTCTGGGATTTGAGTAACTTCTTTAAAGTGGCAGATGAGCACAAAGAAAAACAGAGAAGGACATGGTGAAAATAAATTTCAAGCTACGTCTTCTCACTAGATAGATCAGTCCAATCTCCTGCAGTTCAGGTGCTGTCAGGCAATCGCTCAGTCGACTCCATGCAAGCCCCGCAGTTGGAAATCACAGAATAGGTGGACTCAGGGTGGAAAGCCAAGTTGAAATTGCACCCATGATGCTGGAATTCAAGCTGTGCGATTCATTGGTTGCAACTGCTCAAATCCAGGTGGTGCCTTGTTTGTTGCAGGCGAATTTGTTGTGGCATGCTGAGAAGCAGCGACGGAAACTGGATCTTTAAAGACAACCACGCTTGGACTGGCAAGAGGCTAATGTTTGAAATGGAGAGATTTGTATCCCACTTTTTCTTCCACCAGCGAAAAGTCTCCTCCAATTTGGAGGTGAGGCGCGTGAAGTTTTCCTCACTGAACCACTCGTTGTCTTGGACAACTAGTTGTGAATTGAAGACCGGATGTCCGTGCAGGCATTTTTACCACCACTAGGCAAATGCAAAACAAAAATGGCAACAAAAATGACTCCACGCTGCTCCCGGTAAACACAGGGAAGAGCATAAAGTCTGGACAAAATGTAGACTCTGAGAGTCTTGGAGAGGGTTTCGTACCCTGAAGCAAAACGGCCAAATGATCGGGTTCTCTCAAACAGCACTGGTGGCTAGTTTGCAAGTGGACAAGTTTTGAAACATGATCGGGAAGCTTTCAAGGCCTTGCGGACCCGTTCCTTCACACTTTGTCCTGCATTTCTAGTTCCTTCGCTTGTGGTTTCAGAGTGAACTGAACACCAGCAGCAAGAATAGCTCCCAAGAGTGGGCCCACCCACATCACCCATAGGTCCTAACGAGCAGAATTCGACAGTTTGAATGAATCACAATATGCCAAAACAGTTGAATAAGAAAAACATACTGTTCACGTGAGCGAGCTGAAATAAAGACTACAGCTTCAATATGCACACGGTATCTATCTATATATATCCATTTCTATATCTCTATGTCTTTATGTATTTTCGTATATTTCCATCTCTCTATATCTCAATAGACCTCTATTATGTATCTCAATAATTCTTTATCTCTACATCTCTACATCTCTACTATACATCTCTCTGTCTCTAGATCTCAATATCTCTATATCACTCTATCTCTATATCCCTATCTCTGTCTGTCTCTGTCTGTCTGTCTGCCTGCCTGCCTGCCTGTCTGTCTTTCTGTCGGCCTGTCTGTCTATCCGTCTATCTATCTATCTATTTACTTATATATATATATAGATAGATAGATGTATGTATACATATATGTATATATATATATGTGTGTATGTATATACATATATTTATATACATGTATATGTATATATGTATATATATATATACGTATATATATATACATATATATATATATATGTATATATGTATATGTATATATGTATATATATATATATATATGTATATATATATGTATATATATATATGTATATATGTGTATATATATATATATACATGTATGTATATATATATATTGTGTATACACATAGTATACCAGTACCATTTGTGAAAGATCCCCCCCTCTACTCTTGCTTGATTTCCCATGTGTGAACCCCTCCTCGAGGCCACCTTTAGACATGTCCGGGCAGTCGCGGATGGCACTCACCATGGCCGGTCCAAAGGAGCGCGTTGGGTTGATGGAGCAGCCGTCCATGGGCAGCAGAATCACGTGGGCCAAGAACACGGCGAAACCGATGGCGATCACGGCGTTCTTTCCACTGGAAGAGGCGGCCGACACAGCCGTCTCCCAGACCACAAAACAAAGGATGAATGTACCCAGGATCTCAGCCATCAAGATATTTCCGACATCGAAGCCCTCTGCAATGATGTTGGTTCCCAAAGTCTTTCCACTCATGTCTTTGGCACAGGGAAACATGACACAAAGCAGGCCCGCTCCAGCCATGCTGCCAAGCAGTTGTGCAAACAAGTTGGTCAAACCTTGATACCAAGCCAGTTGCCCACCAAGTACTAAAGACAATGTCACTGCGCAATTGATTTGACCACCTGAATGATGACCTACTGCATAGGCCAACACCAGGATGCCCATGCCAAAGGCCAACGCCACTTGCAGGCGATTGGAGGAGTCGGAAGCTCCGTTGGCGCAAGCAGCACCACAGCCAATGATCACAAAGAGAGTCATGGCGATGAACTCTGCAGCTGCTGCCTGGAATTAAGGTAGAGACATGAACCAGACCCCTTTCGAAACGCGTTCATACATGTTCGTTCTTGGAGGATTGTCATGGATTGACACGGAATTGCAGTGGAGTTGCCTAGAACACTTTGCTGATTTCAATTGCCATGAGATATTGACATCTATTCCACAGATTTCCAAGGTCCATGCACCCTGATGGCACACCCCTGGAAGCGTGCCTTCAGGTCAATCACTGGGCCAGCTGCCTCTCCATCCGCTTTGGCACTCCACTTGAATGTGACCATTTTTCGGATCGCTGGTCTACCGGTCCTCGATTTCCCAACTGTTTGAGCCAACAAAAACTTCAATATCAACAGATCCGTTTTTTGGCGATGGCATTCACAGCTGAATTTGCTATGCAAAAGGCAATTTCCCTTGAAAAACATGAGTGTGACAGGTACTGCAGCCACAAAGGATAGCAGTGAAACCATCGGTGGCTCTCACCCGAGGATCCACTGAAAATTACACAGCCAGGATACATTACCCACATGATTCCTTGCATCAGGCGCACCAACTTTTTGAGTGAACGAGGTGCGGATCAAAATCACACGACCACGGCCTATGAAGTTTGCTGGCAATACAAGCAATTCACAATGTAGAGCAGTATTCAATCGACCCGGATTTTATTTAGGATTTGTTTGTGTTTTTTTTTGGATCTTTTTGAGTTTTTCAGTTTTGGGCACTTTCCCTTGCGATTTGCATTATTTTGGAGTTATAACATGAAATTTGCTGAAGTTTGGAGTTCGTTTGCATTTTTCATCAATTTTTGCGTGGTTTTCATAGATTCTTAATGGTTTTGGTTTTTTTTCCATTGTTTTCATCGATTTTTCCATTGGTTTCATTCATTTTTTCCATGGTTTTTTGGATTGTTCCCTGTTTTTCATCGGGTATTTTCATCGATTGTTCCATGGTCTTCATAGATTCTTAGCGTTCATTGATTTTTACGTGGTTTTCAACCATTCCTACATGGTGTTCATCGATTTTTGGCATGGTTTTCATTTTTTATTCGATGGATTTCATTGATTTTGCGTTATTGTTGCCATGGTTTTAGTTGATTTTCATGTGCTCAGTGGTCTAAAGTCAACACTGGGCTCCTGAAATATCATAAGACCTATGATCTGCCTGCGCACTTGACAATCCAATCGGTATCTCCAAAACATAGTTTTTTATTGATGTTTCATTGATGTAGTGTGATAGATGTATTTGGGTTTGGTTTAGGATTTATTTAGGGTCGGTTAAGGGTCTATTCAAGGTTGGTTTAGGGTTGGCTTGAAGTTTCTTTAGGATTTGTTTAGGGATACACACTGTGCAAAAAAGGAACTATCAAGACGTAGGTGTATATATATATATATATAAAAATACATATGCATGGTTATAGACTAGGGTGTCTAGAAGTGTGCAAGCTTGGATTTAAGTTTAAAAAACGGGATGGGGGATTGGGGGGAGGACGCAGCGCCTCCCCCCAACGCAGAATGACTATGGTTGTTCTTACATATGGTACTCAGGGTGTATATTATACTGCACAACATGCATCTTGTGAACATGTATAAAGAATGTAGGTTGAGGCTGAACTGCGCGGGTGTAAAACATTTCATTAGATGTTGTAATAGTGCTGGCTACAGATATATTGAGGGTTTGGCTTAGGGTGTATTTAGGGTTGGCTTAAGATTTATTCGGGGCTGGCTTAGGGTGTGTTTAGGGTTGGTTCGGCATCTGTTCAGGGTTTGTTTGCGGTTGGGTTAGGGTGCACTTGGGGATACAAGATGTGCATAGAAGTAATATCTCTGTATAGAGATATATATACATATATATACACATGTAGACTAGGGTGCGTAGAAGTGCGCAAGCTTGGGTTTGAATTAAAAACCGGAGGGGGGGATTGGGAGGAAGGCTGAGGAGGGGCAGTAGCGTCCTACTCAAAACAGCTAGAATCAGTCAGCTACAGCGTCTTCTGACCCTGCAGCGCTTGTTTTAAACTCTCAAGCTTTAGGCAAGTCAGCACTGTGCCTAGCCTACAGACTGCGCTCTATTGGTCTCGCTTGGGCCTTGACAGCGCATTTAAACTGTGCTCAATATTCATGCTATATGCCCATAGGCATTGGCCCAAAACAAAAACACAGGCACAAATTCAAAAGCGATGAGTTGAGCACTACCCTTAGTCGTGCCCAATCATGACAATTTTCTAGCCAGTGCACTAGACAGCACGTTGCCCAAAGATAGCGGAGCGTGCGCAATGGTCACTGCACAAAATGATTTTACGCAAAAGGCAATGTTGTAAGATGTCCATTAGGCATGTCAAAAGGAAATCGGAATCAGTTTCGCCAATTATTTTTTCCAACATGGTGCGGTTGCACGGTCGATCCTGGCAAAGTGCTCAAACGGTGAAAAGTCTCTACTGGAGCTCGAGAGTCAGAGATTCAGGTCATACGTAAATAAAACAAGGACCGAAACACAAAATAATTGCATGAAATCGGAGCTCCAAAGTCACTCATTCAAGTCACAATGGACAGGAATCGAAAGGCTGTGCTAGCAGCACGCTAGACACTTAGGTAAAATGCTCAAAGTGGAAAATGTGCAAGTTGCAAAGTTGAAATCATTTACTTCATCTCCATCTCAGACGAATTCATGTACGCTGATTGAAAAGTGAAATGGTTCGAAATGAAATCTATGTACACGCACTGTACACAGCAAAAATCGGAATTTCCGTCTGTAAACAGAAGCTTATACTTATCTATTTCGAGGTCTCCACACTTGGGTTGAACTTGACGAAGGACCACCACGACCATATCCACGACCACGAGGTTGATGGCATCCTCTGCCAGACTTGTAGCGTTGACCTTGTCGACCTTGTTGCCACCAGCCATTGCTGTCCTCACGCTGCAACCAGTTTTCCCATCTCTGTCCAGATTGTGTTCCTCTTGGATAGTTTTCATAGTTTCTCCAGGAACTTCTGTCCAACCATGGACCCTCGTCGTCTTTCATCATCTTGTTGATATTTCTTCCGACGGTTTGTTCTCTGAATTTCCTTTCTTGTTTGTTTCCTCTTGATCTTGGATTCTACAGTAACATACTGTCGATTCTCATGATGAATCCAGTCAAAAGGAGGGAGATGAACAAGTTAAGGGTTCTGAGAATCGTTGTCGTTGGGAGCGATCAGGAACATGTTGTGGTCGTTGTGGAGGCATGTCTCGTTCACATTGATCCTATACTCTCCAACTTCATTCATGTGGTCTTCATCATCGAAGTCTTCCACATACTCATGGATGTGATTTCTTCAATGTCCCCCACTCAACCACAGACATCATACAACAGTCTCCCTTGTCTGTTTCCTTTCCAAGCGGTAATCTTGAAAAGCTTTTCTTGCAGAAACATGAGATCCGTAAGAGATGCTGGAATGAAATGTTTCACTCGAGCTGGAGCAGATTTTCGATCATGATTGCGTCGTCGTTCTTGAGTAGCTGGACCAATCAGTCTGTCGATCCAAAATTGAATGAGTGAATGCTCATATGTGGGAACACAATACTTGCCTGGTGTAGGATAGTAACAGGCTTTGTTGCCATCACCTGCAATGATGTCAACCTGATACTTCATGCATTCCCAAACCATAGTGGCAATGCTTTCTCCACAAATTCCAGCTGAAGTGACCACTCTCTTCTGATTGACATGATAAACACATGCTCTGACCATGTGAAGACGTGAATGGGTAAGTTCTTTAACTTCACGGGTTGCACGATCAACAGTTTTGCCAAACTTGATCTCGAAGATAACCCATGAAACATACCTTTCACGTGTATCATCTTCTTCAGTGTCAAAGCCTGCTATGCGTTTAACATATCCATCTCTGCCAACACGAGCCATACAGAGTAAGTCATGGTAATAGTTGAAACAATAAGTCCAACCACCATACACCATCTCTTCCTTGTGTGGCCATATTGACATAGCTTCACAGTTGAGAAAAATGTGAGCTCCAAGATTCTTGATAGCCGTGACAAAGTAGTTGTTGAAAACTGGACGCTCTTCTAAGTCAACTGCCGTGTGCTCAAGATCAATCTTTTCATCAACATAAGGAGCATATTTCTCAAGCTGTACTGGAAATGAATGTTTTTCAAATCGTTTCCTACACCAATGACCCAAGTTCCAAAACATACAGGAGAGAGTCTTGCCTGATCTGTAGGGATAGTCCGGATCCTTTTCTTCTCCTCTCACACGACCGGCTCCTAAGAAAGTCATAGCCAGGTACATAACAATCAGGGAGCTTGTTGGGCTTTTCAAGGTATTGAGCAAAATCGTGTCCAAGTTCTCCCAATCGTCGGTCAACTTTCTCTCTGCCTTGGCTGTGAATCTTGCACGCTGAGCTCTGACTCTTGGAGCTAATCTAGGATCCACACAGTTGAAAGCAATATATAGTTTGTCGAAGTTCTTCGAGTTCAGATTCAGGCTCTCGATCCTTGTGTCGAGCAATGTACTCATCCATCAGTTGCTCTTCTGAACATTGATACCATGCTTCGTCATGAACTTCAACATGACCCTTGTTATCTTATCACTCACCAGAGGTACTGGTCCTGCCACACGCCACGTCCTCATGCACACGTGCAACAACAACAGAAACAACAAAGAACCCCAAACATTACAAGCGTGATCACTACGCGTATACTAAAAAACTGAATAACGCTCATATCGTCATGTTTACTGTCGGGTCAAAACTGCATCAAACTGAAACTGCACAAACATCGAAACATGCGCAAATCGAGATGGAAGATCGGTGCCACTCCTTTTTTCTCCAAATAGACGGGGGCCAATTCGGAGTGCCACATTAAGCCTTCTAGGCTTAGGGATAGGCTAAAAGAAAAGACAAGTAGCACACGACAAGTGAACGGAAATGTGCGGGGAGGGAACATGGGTGGGAGCACATTGCTTCCGAGAACTTGAGACCAAATTGGCCACCACACAACATACATATATTCCATTCACCTGTGTTTATTGTGTGTACATGTCCAAAGATTGTCAAAGATTGTTTCACAACCGTGGTGTCAAAATTAAAATTGCAGACAAACAAAAGGAACCAAATAACCAGAAGCCATGCCACAAAGAAGGCAAAAAGCCACACAAGAAAAACTGGGCACAGTTCCACATCAAAATTTGGTTCACAAGTTTGTTTGTCACAAAGGTTGTTCAATTCAAGTTTGACTTCAACCAAACGCCATGCACGCGCATATGGACACGGCACAGACGCAACAAGCGGAGCACGCAACGCGAGATAAAATCAAGAGACCACGCAGCGGGGTTCACGCCAGTTGTGCACGCAAAGAACGCGGGCGACATGCACACGCGCAAGACCACATGGGTCCAGAGCACACAGAGGCAAAACGGACCAGTACAACGCTAAGGGTGTGTGCACATAGCAACACCCATGCGCGAGGCGAGTTAACAGATAATGCATTATCTACTAAAGTAGAACATTGCTTATCTTATCACTCACCAAAGGTACTGGTCCTGCCACACGCCACGTCCTCATGCACACGTGCAACAACAACAGAAACAACAAAGAAGCACAAACATTACAAGCGTGATCACTACGCATATACTAAAAAACTGAATAACGCTCATATCGTCATGTTTACTGTCGGGTCAAAACTGCATCAAACTGAAACTGCACAAACATCGAAACATGAGCAAATCGAGATGGAAGATCGGTGCCACTCCTTTTTTCTCCAAATAGACGGGGGACAATTCGAAGTGCCACATTGAGCCTTCACCCCATCTACACATTTCAACTTGCTCCATGCCACAGTGCACATCTGCGCAGGGTCTCATGTGGCACCTTTGTCTCGGTTGCTCCAAGTGCACGACACAGTGCAAAGTCGAGATGTGATGGCCCGTCGTCCAGGTTACTTCGGGTTGGAACACGGCAGAAATATGGGCTCACGTCCATCCGAGCTTCTAGCAACGTTCCCTGATGGATCATCCTCAATGCATGAATCGAGTCAGCTCCACCCTTCACCCAGCTGTGCCGCGCCCCATCATTGTCAATGAAGACGAGCAAATGCCGTCCACCCAGAATGTCACTCCAACAAGTGAGGGCTAAAAGGTATGGTAGCACCTCTGCCTCAAAGAACAATTGCTTCCTGCCATCCCCTGCCCATACGCTAGTGATGCCATCTGGAATGTGAAAACCGAAGAATCTCACACCTGCTCCACACACATCAAGGAGTATGGCTGAAGTGACAAGGGTTTCGTCTCCTTCTGCTCCGGGCTCGCAAGCGCCAAGAAAAGCAAAAAGGGTGGTTCATCTGCAGTGCTTATCACCCTAGGGGGTGCATTGACAACGCGGTCTACCATCCACTGTAACCCAAATCTGACATCTTCACTAAGGGGCGAGCAATCCCGCCCGGTCCTGACAGGACTGCCAACAGCCCTCAGCGCCATCTTCGCACTCCTGCCAAAAATCTGGGCTTCCGCAGAAGTAAGACGTGACCTCAAACTCTCAGACTCACCACAAGTCAGTCTGTCAGCAGCCAGAAAGCTTCCAACCAAAGCTGACAACTCCTCCCTCCTCCGCTGCGTGTTGCCAATGCGAAGGATGCCAGAGCCGACAATAGCACCCACCCCAGCGACTTGAACAGGAACCTGATGGTCATGTCAGCACTGACCGCGTCCTCGGGTCTTGTGATGCAAATGAAGTCATCGAAAAATGACGACCACATCAGAGCTCCACCTCGGATGCCCAGCTCCTTCAACGCGCGGGACACCCGCAAAAACGAGGCCACTGAGGCCGTACCGTAGCCCTCATGCGAAAAAGCTTGACACACTCATGCTCAGGTGACCACACCGCTATCCAAGAAAACTTGTAGTGTTCAGCGCTGACCCCAAGCTGGCAGTAGGCTTTGCGAAGGTCATAGGTCCTACCCAAGAGTCTGCAACCAGGCCCATGTACCTGCATACACCGCTTGACCAGCGCCGCCACCTCGTCGATTGTGTCAACTTGCAAACGCTCCGGTAAACCAACAGTTGCATTGATTCCTGAAGCCGTCAAGTTGTCGATGGGACGGACCTCCTGGCCCTGCCGAATGCAAAACCTCGGAGACACCACATGTCCGCTGGGCAAACAGTCAAGCTCATAGGGACCATCTAAAGTACCGCCTGCCACCTCAGCCAAAGTGGCTTCCCAGACCTCACGGTCCATCTCAGCGTCGGATGAAGCTTTGATGCTGGCAATTGATCTCCCCGAAAAGGAAGCTGCCATGTTTTCCAAGCTGTCCACTTGCAACTCAGGCGGTCTCAGGTTTGAGGCAAACATACCAGACTGCTTCATCCATCCAACAAGAGGCAGACCAGCGGAAGCTTCCGCCGCTATGCAAGAGTCAGGATAGCCCACAGCCTCTAAGGCGCATCGCATGAGTTCAAACCTTGCGCCTCAGGACAGACCGCAAATGGTCCGGCCTGGACTGTTCCACGATCTTCTCAGCGTCCCGACTCTCTTCGAGCATCTTCATCATAGACTTTGTCCAGGAAATGCGAACCCGCCTAAGGTCAAGTGAGGGTCCCTGGGCCTGCCGTTGGATGGCCCATTCCATGCCTTCACAGGCTGCATGTTGGGGTGCACAAGGTTACACGCCTGCTTGATGTAATCCAAGGGCTCAACTGGCAAACCAATGTCAGCCTCACCCACCCCCTTCTGGTCATCGAAAACTCGTAGCAAACGCGCTCCTTTTGGAAAAAAACTGATTGTCTGGCAGCCGTGCACCCGGCTTTGCATGCTGTAAAAAAGGAAAATCAGCGACACAAACTGTTGTTGTGCGCAGAAAATCTGTCAACAAAGGAGGAAATTTGTTTCCCCGAGGCATAGCACCCAAAATGGCTCGGTTGGCTTGGTCCTTGACATGCAAATGGTCCGCAGCAACGTCCTGCAAGGTGGACGGGGGCGCCTGGTACCCAAGCCGGGTAGCATACTGGACTGCGGCTTCAGCCCAGTGCGCACACAATTGTGGATCGTATGCGCATTCCTCAGCTGTGGCAAAGGAGCCATCGTTGGTGACCCCCCAAGGTGCGTGTTGATGACTTTCGTCGCACAGCCGGTGTAACTGTTGCAACTCCTGGACGCTAGTCCACAGTGCTGTCTGCTTTTTCCTGCTGGAACCAAACATGCATGGATGAAAAGAGACACCAAAAATGCTGTCACCATACTGCGCCATCAGCTCCAAGAATGAGTCGGTCACCCACATCAGGCTGCTAGATGGGTTTTCAACCGACCACCCAATACATTGTTGAGCCAGCTTGTTGGTGTAAAACCATGTCAAGCTGTAGAGGCGGTTGGCTTTGCTCACTCTCTCGCGAGAGACAAAAGGCAGTGAAGGTAACCCCATGGGATAGCGCAAATTCGCAGGGGTCGTGGCCCATTGCGCCCTTTCAGTTTGATACATCTTGCCAAAGACGCTGTCCCGCACGGTGGAGCGAAGCGAACATAAATCAAGCGCCTTTGCGCTAGCAGTTCATCGAAAATTTTTCGTTGTGACATTGAATTCAGGTCGATCATCAAAATAGGAATCCCTTTGACAGCCTTAAGATCCACCGAAAAAACTTGGAAGCCTCTCCGTCGTAGTGCACGGGAAAGGCCTGCTTTGCCGCAAAAAACTTCAACTATGAAAACATCTGCAAAAGTTAGCCCACCAGTTGTCGCAGCCCCAACTGGCGCATCCGGGATTCAGTTGGTGCATTGGCTCAGCGCATGCTTGCCATGGCACTTGATGCACTGGTGCATACCTCTGCTGCACTTGTCAAGTTGTTGTCCTTGGTCACATTGTTTGAAGAACCATGAGGCATGTTGAAGTTATAGCAAATGCGCTGCTTCTGCTTGTTCCAACCGCTGTACCCATGGAAGCCCAGGCAAGTTTGTACAGCCCTGCTTGTTTCTAATCTTGCGCTTTGGTTGCGCCTTCGGCTGCACCTTTGGCGGTGGCGCATCATCCTCCACTGTCTTCCGCTTGTTGGCATTGTTTGGATTGCTGCTGGCAGTCGATCCAGGAAGTGGCAAAAGATGAAATGCAACTGATGGTGAAGTGTGCAACTCCTCCAATGCTTTGTCAACTGGCAAATCACCATCTTTGCTTGCTCTGAGGTCTGAGCGCACGCGGTCTGCAACACGCGTCCACAACTCTCTGTCAGCCCTCAAAATGGCATCAATTGTGGCCACTTTGTAACCTGGTGGAGCCTGTCTGTTGAGATGGCTCATGAATTCTCTCATGACTTTTTCATGCGTCGCATAGGTGCCCAGGTTACTCATCTCCAAAGCCAAGCCTCTCCTAATCATCGCCTGATGAAACTCAGAGGAAAATGTCGCAAGGCACCCTCATCAAGCATAGCTGCAAAGGCGTCAATCACGCAATGTGCCGGCTCATAATGGCCTTTGATCTCGAAGCCGAAGCCAGTGATTTTCTCTCGCATCACCTTCAAACGTTGGTCCTTCTCCTGAGCCGGCAGCTTCCGGGTTGCATCATCTGGAGTTTCAATCCGCTGCTTGATGGCTGCAACCGCCACAGTGAGCGACTCATACGCCAGCTGCTTCAGTCCTGCTTGAACACCAATCGAAGCTCCCCTCGGGCATATCATGTCAACCAGGTTTTGAAATCGCTCTTGGTCAAGTTGTCCAGGCTGCCCATTCACTGCAAAGGCTAAATGATTGAAGCATCTGATATCATTGTCATACATCGATTGAACATGGTCTTCACTCAGCTGAATCTGCAGGGCACGATGCTTGAAGCTTGCGTTCGATTCTGCATAACTTGCCATCGCTGCGGAAAACTGGTCAGGGTGATGAAAGAATTCGCCTGTTTTGACGATAAAAACAAAACAGTGATATGACATGATTTCTGTTCAACCCCTCTCGAAAGAAATTTGAATTTATCACACAGTGTCAATGTTTCAACATGTGAACATGCACTGCCAACAAATGAAGATAAGTCGACATATCGACTAGGGTCTGAACCCTCCTTGGACCCACACATTCAACGGATCATTTCCGTGTTGCCCAAGCATCCACTCATGAGAACATCTGAAGTGTCTGAAGCTGATTTTGTGAAACTGTGAATCCACTCATGCATGTTGACATGAAGAATGCAATCTGCTCATGCTGAATGTGACATGACTGCAATCAAACATATTCAATCGCTGCCACACATTTTCTTTACATCGAAGAACGAGTGCAGGGATCAACATGCGCTATCCTTTCCACATCGGAATGAACCTGAGCGCCATTCCTACATCGTCTTTTTCAGTCACATTGACCAAAGGCTCATATGAAAAAGTGGATGCCACATGTGGTGCACCAAAAACATGACCATCCGAACGTGATTGCACAAACACCCTGTCTCAAATTGCGTTTCCGGCCGTTTCGTTTCGTTTCATTGCTTGATGCACCATCAAAACTGTCTGAAGTCATGAACATAAAACATGTCAGCGGCCCTGCAAAAAATAAACACTCATGAACATGTCATTGCACGTCCTGTGATGCAAGGTCCTTGCTGCCAATGCAGTGTTCACACATTGCGACCCCTTTGACTGGCTTACCTGCAAAGTGTGTACACCGGTCGTACTCTCGACGTCCACAGAAAAACTTGACAACACCATTAGGCTTCAAGTGCTGGACTCCTGACACATTGTTCCTAAAACAGTGAAAGAATCTGGCACATCAATGAATCCGGGTCTCAATTCTGCTACTACAAGGTGCCACAGCAAACTCGACTCACTCGGCCCAGCGAACACCTCATCGTCGCTATCCGACGACTCTCCAGAATCAGGCTCGAAACTGGAGTCTGAATCAAACCTCTGCTCATCCGTTCCCACTCTGTTCGATGCCTCATCTTGCACTCCACAGCAACCACGAAGCGCCCTGATTTTTTTTAACGAACGAAGCGCACGCTGGCTCACGGCCTGTGTCGCTAATCACCAAGAGACGAAAAGTAAATAACCAAGTATTTACAAGACCCCAACAAAAAAGGAACAACAAACCTTGCCCGGCTCTCAGATGCGCTTCATGGAGTGGAAGCCAAGAAATCAGGATGACGAAGATATCATCTTGAAATCCATTCAAGCAGATCAGTCACCCTCGATGTATGTGAGTAACATCCTTCCGAAACACAGCACACAGCCATGCCCTCCAGATATTCCTCAAGTTGGTCAAAACCACCCGCATCGAAGATGCGGGAAGAGCAAGGCTTTCATAATCAGCCTCCATCGAACACAGTGCCAATCGCTTAGGTTGTCGTTTCCTTTTTGTGATCTAGTGACACAAGCCGCCAGCGTGCGCTGATTCCGAGCAAAAATCCATCGAACACAGTGCCAATCTTTGTAAAGCTATTGATAACAGCATCCGTAGCACCCGGTCATCACACGGCTGCACCCAAAATTGCAGAGCAGAGTAGTCGTTCGAAAATTGTAACACTGGCATGTCGGTCCACACCATACAATGTAGCTTAACCACATCATTCCCAATGAGGCAGTAGAGCGTCTTTGCTTTATCTTCATTTTAGTGTCTAGTCACACAGGCCGTGAGTCAGCGTGCGCTAATTCCGAGTGAAAAACCAATGAGGCAGTACTGGGGAGGCCCACTCTGAGGGGTCCATGATTTGTATGGGTTTTCAATGCTGAAAATCAGCTTGCCCAAAATAGCAGAAGCGGGCCTACCTGCAG